>JABFPN010001287.1:0-30851 GCA_022817305.1 Leptoteleia sp. ZL-2020 | reverse complement strand
ATTGAATTTAATTTTCCCATGCCTAAAGAATGTGCTAAAACTTTTGTTAAGCATTAAATCAACATTTTTAAAATAATATTTACAAAAACACTAACTCCGTGGCAGCAGGCTTACAGCATCACCTTAATATCAACATAAATCTTTTTAACTAGCGATCTGGGGGGCGAGGATTCAATCGAACTGGGTGTACTTCCATTTAAGGTGATGCAGTAAGTCTGCTGCCACGGAGTTAGTGTTTCTGTAATTATTATTCTATAAATGCTGATTTGATGCTTGCAATTGATTCAGCATATTTTTTAGACATGGGAAAATTGTATTCAATTAAAAAGTCTGAATTTTTAAATCAATTTTAAGCGAAATTAGGGACTGCGTTTTTTAACACCTAAAAAACGTGGTCCCTAAATTTGCTTGAAACTAATGATAAAAATTCAGTTACATCATTGTTAAATAATCTCCCAGATTGAGAAAATGTACTGAATCAACAACATCAATTAATTCTCATTCATTTTAATAAAAACGAATAACACCCTAATCTAGTAATTAACGCTTACGGCATCATCTTAATAAAAAAATAAAATTAACAAAACTAACTAACGTAACGAAAATAATAAACCTAAATTTAAAAATCAATGAATATTATTATGTATACAATTTTTTTATATTTTATTTATTTATAAAAATATTTGTTGTTTTTATTAATTAAATAAATTTAACTACGTATTTATTTAATTAAATTATTAATTATATTGTACCTCCCATCTGTCAAAGTTCCGCAGCCATATTCAGTTGTTATCGGCCGGTTCTGCAGTTTAGTCAATAAAACACCAGTGATAATTTTTTACGTGCATATTCAATAAACACATTTTCCTAACCAAAATTGAATATTCTTAAAGATGAAAACAAACAGTATTTTGATATGCTTTTACGACCATCTGTTTTATGTGTAAATGTTTGTAGAGTTTTAATAAGAACTGTAAATCAGTTACCCAAACAATATTTTACATCAAAACTTTTACAAGAACCAACAGTCTTTCAGGTTAGAAAAGGCGCGAAAATGTCCCAAAGGCAGATAACGTGAGTGAAATTATTTTTAATAATACTATAATTTTTTGATGTATATATATGTGTATTGTGGTATATTTACAAATGTAATTTTTAATTTTTTTGTAGATCTTTTTTCAAAGTTTTTCCTCAGAAAAAAGATGCAGACAATGATAATACTACAAGGTAATGATAATTTACAAATTAGTTCTTCTATACATAAATTATAGCATATACATTGTAATATTGTATACAATAAAATATAACATTATAAATGTAATTTGAGATTAAAACACTTTCAAATTTTCAGTACAACAAATGTTAGCACAAAAAATATTGACAATACAGACGAAAAAGAGAAAAAAATGTGAGCTATTAAATGTTAATTATAAAAGTGTGTGGACTAATTAGATAACCAATCATTTATTATTTTCTAAATCATATAATTATTTAAATGAATATATTTTTTAGATCTCCAGTAAAAAAAGGTAATTTAGGGAAACCTGGTAAGAAAGGAACTCCCAAATTAGCTTTGAAATCAGCAAAAGCAGGTGAATAATTTAATTATTTGAATACATTATGATTGTTATTTAAATAAAATAATTAAATATATAAATATTAATTTGAAAATATATTTATAGAAACAAAGAAGTCTTCTAAAAAATCTACTTCAAAATCAAATGCAAAACGAAAAAGTGATATTGATCAAAATAACGAAGCATTGAATGGAATATCAAAGAAACGTAAAACAGATGAAAATAAATCAGATGAGGAAATATCCTCTGTATCTTCAAAAATTGAACTGGCAGAAATGTTACAAAAAAATACAGATGAACCTGATATCTCTTTAGAAAAAACGAACAATGATTCTATAAGCGAAAAAGAGACTAAAAATAGTAGTGAAGAAGAATCACCAAAATCTAAAACAAAAAGCAACAAAAAGAATAAAAAAGTATCAAAAAAGGAAACACCTTTAAAAAGTATTAGTGGCAAAGTAGCTGTTAAAAGAAAGAGAATTATGCAACTTGATTCAAGTGATGATGAAGTTCATTTACCGGTATGTTTTTGGAAACATTTAATTTATTGTAATAATTTTATTTGTTATCATTTAATTAAATAAATTAATTATTTTACAGCTGCCTGATTCTCCAAAGAAAAGAGCAAGATCTGATAGTCCAGAAAAAATCAGTTCACCAAGCAATGAAAAGGAAAAAAGCGATGAATCTTCTGGTGATATAGAAAATGAAAAAGGAGAAATTGATGATGAAAAAATAAAAGAAACAAAAAAGGAAACACTTGAAGAAAATAAATCACCAAAAAGCAAAGCAATACTCAGTTTTTTTGGTAAAATTTAATTTCATAATACAATATTATATTATAGTTTCTATATTTTATTAAATTAAAATAAATTCTAATTTTTTAGCACCTAAAGACAAAAAAGAAAATGATAATGTTAAAAAGTCAGAAAGTGTGATTTATAATCCAGGAGCGAGTAAATATGATCCAATTGAAAATGCTATATGGAAACATGGAGAAAAGTAATTATTTTAATAATTGGAAATACTTTTTGATTGATATGTATTTTAGAATATTAACCAATTTTTAAAGTATTTAAATTATAAAAAAATTTATTAATATTTATTTACTGATACAAATCTTGTTTTTTAGAGTTCCTTATTTGGCATTAGCTAAAACTTTGGAGTTGATTGAAGAAACAAGTGCCAGATTAAAAATCATTGAAATTTTGTCCAATTATTTTCGTTCAGTCATTGTGTTATCACCTAATGATTTATTACCAAGTATTTACTTGTGTTTAAATCAGTTGGCTCCTGCTTATGAAGGTTTTTTTACAATTATATTAAATCAGTAATAAAAATAAATTAATTGTCAATGTATTCTTGGACCATATTTTTTGGTACAATAGACTAAATTAATTATGCATCATGTAACAATAGTTAAGCGTGTTTCTGAATAACTCAAATAGAAATTTTGATAATTATTTTAATAATGATAATAAATTGATACCCAAAAATAAATTAATATAGAATTTAATAAGTGTTTTTTTTATATAGGTTTGGAACTTGGTATTGCTGATACAACCCTTATGAAAACAATTGCTCAGTGTACTGGTAGAACATTGTCTCAAGTTAAACTTGATGTTCAAGAAGCTGGGGACTTAGGAGTCGTTGCAGAAAATAGTCGCTCTAATCAAAGAATGATGTTCCAACCTGCTCCTTTATCAGTTGCGAATGTTTTTAATAAATTAAGAGAAATTGCAAAAATGACTGGAACTTCTGTAAGAATTTTAAACATATAATATTTAACACTTAAATTCTATCTTTAGAACATAAATTAATTAAGCAAAATTAAATTACATTTCAGGCTGTTGGGAAAAAGATGGATAAAATACAGTCACTTTTTGTGGCTTGCCGTCATTCTGAAGCAAGATATCTTATTCGCTCTTTGGCTGGCAAATTGAGAATTGGACTTGCTGAACAATCTGTTTTACAAGTATGTTGTGATTTAATAGGAAATTAATTAATACTTATATTCTTTATTAAAGCATTTTTTAAATTTTTTTAGGCATTGGCTCAAGCTTGTACTGTAACACCACCCAATCAAGAGTACCCTCCAAAAATTTTGAGTGCAACTAAAAAAGATTCATTTAAACAAAAATATGAAGAAATTGCATTAATCTTAAAAACAACATACTGGTAATACAATGTAGTAATTAATAAATATTATTTTAATTCTTTAATTAATATCTAATTTAAATTTTATGTTATCAACTTGATTAAATTCAATAATTTTATTTTAAATTGAAAAATATACATTTATATAATTCTGTAATAAAATGTTTGTATGAAATTTTTTTCAGTGAATGTCCAAATTATGACATGATAGTTCCAGTCATATTAGAACATGGAGTTGAAGCTTTACCAAAATATTGTAAATTAACTCCTGGAATTCCTTTGAAACCTATGTTGGCTCACCCTACAAAAGGTGTTCAAGAAGTTTTAACGAGATTTGATGGTATGAAGTTTACATGTGAATGGAAATATGATGGAGAAAGAGGTCAAGTAAGTGAAAAAATAAATTCAGTATTTATGGAGTATGATGAATCATCATTTTCATTCCTTTTTTTAAAAAAAAAAGATCAGTTAGGAGCACGCAAAATTCATTCTAATAAGACTAAAATGATGCTTAAATTATTGTTACAGATACATCTGTCTGAAAATAATGATATTAGTATTTACAGTAGAAATCAGGAAAATAATACAAGTAAATATCCTGATGTTATATCAAGTTTAAAGAATGTTATTGATAAAGAAAAAGTTAAAAGTTGTATTCTTGATTGTGAAGTGGTTGCATGGGATCGAGAAAAGAAACAAATTTTACCATTTCAAGTACTTAGTACAAGAAAGCGTAAAGTAAGTAAATATTTCTATAAATAAATTGATTGTTTGCTTGCAAATAAATAAATAACACATTTTATTCTAGTGCAAATAAAAATTTTTTAAATTGCTTATTTATATTAATTATATCTATTAATCGTGCATAAAACTCTAAAATATTATAAATAATATTTATAATATAAATAATCATTACTATATTATAAAAATTATTATTGCAGGATGCAAGTGAATCAGATATTAAAGTTCAGGTTTGCATATACATGTTTGATTTGCTTTATTTAAATGGTGAACCTTTAGTAAAGGAACCATTTATGAAACGTCGAGAACTTCTTCGATCAAATTTCGCAGAAGTTGAAGGAGTATGGCAATTTGCATCTTATATGGATACAACTACAATGGAAGAAGTGCAAGAATTTTTAGATGTATCTGTTAAAGGTATTTATCAAAAAAATACATTCGTTGTTTTGGTATTCTTTATTATGAAAGATTTTAATCTGAAAATTACTTTTGAAATTTTCCTTTAAAAAAAAAACAATAAAGTAAAATAACTGTATTATTTTTGCGTTGAGTACAATGCTTTATTCATTACCAAAATAGGAAACTTAACTTACTGAAAACTACAATAAAATAATATACTAAATATATTTTTATAAATAATTTTATAGGAAATTGTGAAGGTTTGATGGTTAAAACATTAGACAAAGATGCTACATATGAAATTGCAAAAAGATCACGAAACTGGTTAAAACTGAAAAAGGATTATTTGGAGGGTGTTGGAGATACTTTGGATTTAGTTGTGATTGGTGGTTATATCGGAAAAGGAAAACGAACAGGAACATATGGCGGTTTTCTTCTAGCCTGTTATGATCCTGAAAGCGAAGAATATCAATCGATTTGTAAAGTACGTACTTTTATAAATTTATTTTAAAATAACTAAAATGATTTTTTGTTATAAAACAGATGCAAGATTTCCTATTCATAGAGAAAACTAAAAATTTGCAAATCTTAATTTTTTGTTCAGATTGGCACAGGCTTTAGCGAACAAGATCTTGAGAATCATACAAAATCACTGAAGGAACATTGTATACCTGAAGCAAAATCTTATTATCGTTACGATAGTTCACATGAACCAGACCATTGGTTTGAAGCTACACAAGTTTGGGAAATTAAATGCGCTGATTTATCCTTATCACCTGTTCATAGAGCAGCTTTAGGAATTGTAAATAAATCATTTTAATACAAAAATATGAATATGACAACAATTAATTAAGAAATAAAATATTAATATTTATCATTTTACAGGTTGATGCAGAAAAAGGAATATCATTACGTTTTCCTAGATTTATTAGAAATAGAGAAGATAAAAATTGTGAAGAAGCAACGTCTGCTCAACAAGTAGTAGATATGTACAAGAATCAAGAACAAATCAAAAATCAATCTGAACCTGATAAAGATAAAGAAGATTTTTATTGATTTAATTTGTATTATAAATTTGATACATACCAGACATCGGTAGTTGTCATTGACAATGTAAGGATTATTTTTTATATTGTAGGGTTTGTTTTGATTTCATAACTACAAAAATTATATATTGTTAAATGGAAAATTACTTGCCTTCACTGTTAATTTGTTTGGATTAGTCCATTAATAATTTAAATCAGTTTACATAACTCGTTTATAAGGATTTATAATAATATTTTAATTATAAAAATTACATACGTAGTGTGTTATTTTTATCATTTGTAAAACATAAAATTGTAATTAATCATTATTTTAATATAACTTACTACGAGTTGTCGTAATTTTATTAAGAATAATGGGTATTATATTTAAATAAATTTAAGTACAAATATTTGAATTAAACATTAATTTCATCACTACTTTTTTTCTTTTACAAGATGATTGAACGCGCCCTTCAGGCGCTCTGTCTCTGTCCTTTTGCTTTACATAAAAGCTTGTTTTATTTAAATTATTATATTAATAATATATTAAATGAAATGTCTTACTTAGATTAGTAAACGAAAATATGAAAGAAATAATAATACTTATTAACCGTTTTTACAATACTATTGATTTTCACTTTCTCTTTAACTTGACAATTTGATTGACTAATAAACCGGTAACTCACTGCGACTATAAGGTAGCAAGTTCTATTCTTTGGCCCTGACATTTTTTTTCTATTACTTTTTTAAAATATTCATATTATGAGAAATAAATAATGAAAGAATATACAAACCGTAAGTGGTTTATAGTTTACTTTATTTGCACCAAAAACGTACACGCAGTATATATAATATACTATACATAATAGTAGTTTCGGTTTTTAGTACGATATCGGGTAAAACTTTTACGGCGATCTAAGTACTTTCAGCTCTTTCCAAACGAACAGAAAGTGCGATATGTTTGTTAACTTAAGGCTACGCAACATTCGCGCCAACGAAAACGAACGTTATTCGTAAATTGGTTTTCTAATCATTGACGATTCAGAACAAACAATTCATAAGTACTGTTGGTTCGATGTTTTCGAATGTATAATTATAATTTAAACAAAGTTAAAAAAAAAATATAAATACAATCGTTACAAAAAACAAGAAAAATAGACAACAAATGATTATCAAGTTTACAACTTGTAAATCAAACTTGAACAATTTATAACAAGCATTAACAGTTAAAACGAAATAACAAATTAACATTATTAACGTTCGTTTCACTTACGAAAATGTCTGAGATCGTGTCAGCGAATCTCATCGAGGAACAACTATTTACGCATTGGAGAGCCCGTCGAAGACACCTTTTAAAAAGAAATAAATGAGCGAATTAAAGCAACTTTGTTTCGTGTTAAAGAATATCTTCATCAAGACTTTCCAATATAGGACCACGTTACATTATATTGTTTTTAACTAACATTAAATATGTTTCTTACTTGACTAGAATGGCTGATATGCGAGTGATATTCTTGGCTGCAAGAGTGCGATCACAAACGTTTCGCGATATGTAATTATAATCAATTGACTAATCTATACCGACGCTCTTTCTTTTCTTCTTACAATTAGAGGATATTTACGTCGCTTTTGCACCTGTGGCAGAACATTTCGACAAGTTGTACTTACATTTATTTAGAATGGACAGCTTTTTCAATTCGTTATCATCAAACCAGCACATAATATTAACAGATCTAAAAATTGCAATTATGATGGCAATTATCAAAAAATAATTGCTATAATATGTAATAAGAAAAATTACATTTTTATAACGTTTGTATTGTAAATTTACATTATATGTGACAAATAAAATTTATAATTAAAAGAAATATAAATATCACATTAAACTATGTAATTTTGCTATGATTCTATAAATTCTGATATTGTTTATATTTGTCGTTATAAATTGGATTTTATACATTTCCATATGCTGGGAAAGTGTTTATTACATTTCACTGATATGTTGACCGCAATCAATCGGTCGTAAAATGTTTTAAAGCTTTTACGATATGTGGGCAAAATTTGTGTATAATAATTAAAACACCTAACGTAATGATAATTATGGAAATAAAAAAGTATACATAAAAATTAAAGTTGAGCTCAATTTGGGCACTTTAACTGTCAACATCGTCACATTGGCTGTCAATTAAAGTTGTCCATAGAGCTGTATACATCATCAATTTCTCTTAAACCGTACCATCAACGAAAAGCCGCACATCGTTTCACACTTTCATAAATAACTTGACGACGTTATTACACAATAACGATATGTAATTACCATCACAATATATCATTACATACGTATCTTACAACGACGAGCATAAGTTGAAAATAACCCAAAAGACCAAACAATCTTCTCCAAACAACGTAATAAATAATTTTAATTGGCACTATTAAAACAATAAAATGTAGTAAAGTAATTTCAAACTAATTTAAGAATGATTTTCAACTTTTAATTTAACAGTTATAATGTAACGAGGAATAATCAACATTTTTTCTTAATTGAAGTAACTGAATACTTGTAATTTTTCAATATTCGTTTCAATATTGATATGTGAATATTGCCCATAAATAGAGAACCGATTAATTCCTTGGAAATTTTTGCATACAAATTTCATGATACGTAAATTTAACTTTATATACATTATATTAAATATATTACTATAAATTTAATTACAAAAATTAACTTTTAAATGAAACGTAACGTGTAATATATATATTTAACAATAACTTTTTCGCATTATTTGTTACATGTACAAAATTTTTGCACATTCTCTAATAGCAAGAAATATTTTAAAATATCCCAAAAGTAATTGTCAAAAATATTCCTATGTCCAACTCCAGAAATATTTATGATACATTTCTAGAATACTAAGAAAATATCAATCTCCCATAAATATACTAATAATATTTCTGAAGTCAGACATTAGGATATTTTGTCGGTATATTCAGAATGTCTTTAGAATGTACCAAAAATATTCTTCGCTAATAGAGCTGAGAAAAAAGTTGTACTAAAACATATCATTTCTCGTGCTCTTTTGCACATACAATAAACAAATAATAATAATAACAACAAGGAATTTTACTTTATAAATTATAACTTGAAATTTGAATTGAAGTATTATATTTCCTATTTCATTCATGAAGAAAAACTTGAAATAAATAGAAATTATATGTGCCGATTCCTTTAAGTACTATATACAACAGACACTTGAATTTCAGACCAACATCAATGTTCTATAAATTTTACATGGGAAGATAATTGGAATGAATCGTCCTAGCGTATTCCAATTCGAGGTACACGTGTTACGCATATGATAATTAATTAATGATTATATACCGACAGTAGAAGATTAGCGCGATAGACACAGATAGAGCTATTCGTCGACGAGCTCTAACGACCCTTGCAGGGCCTCGCCTCGTCGACCTACCTAAGAATTGGACAAGAGTTACTGTGCGGGCGCCAAGTCGAGCAACTGGCCACTTTAAAAATTGCATTTCAGGTGCAACGTCGGAACCGGTTTTTTAATCGTGCATCTTCTTAACGTCGCGCTAAGCTACATTGATTGCGGTCCTTATCAAAGTGGAGGAAACTTTCAAATTGGATCAATTATGTCCGCTCAACCGGATCCGACGAATTTCGTTCGCATTTTCCAAAACACTTTGTAACAACTACGGAGATAGCTTCGTGACTCTAAAAGCGACGCATACTTTTAATGACGAAGCGCGACGTGTCCTACTAAAAGTCTCAGATCTCACGTCAGGTTTTACGTTGACTTCCGAAATCTTATATAAGATGTTTATATTTTCATAACTTATCAGAATTACAGAAATCTATTAATATCTGATACAACTTGTATTTATATATATAGCATTTTTTTTACTTTTGTTTCAAAAAAGTGTGAGAAATTTTGTACCTATTTTTGTTGTGTTGGAATCATATAAGATTAACAGTTTTACTACTGAAAATACTATAAATGAAATAGTAAAAGTAATTTGTTATTATTTTAAATTAGAAATTGTTATTTAAATTTTAAAGTTTTATTGTTGCTGGTAGTAAAAATATGCTCTTAATTTTCTTAAAAAAATATTCATGAATTGTACTACCTTCTTTTTTAATATAATGCTTAGTTTTGTAACATATGCTGACATAAAATCTGTCGTAAGATATTGAAAAAGTTTGTTTAATATGGACACGTGACTATATTGAATCGTATTTTAACTTTCGCGAAGACTTTGCAATTTTCCGAAAGGTATTGCAAACATGATACAGAGTGCAACAATCATCCCATCTATATTGCCTACTACACGTAGCGACTACAGTATTTATCATACACATTATAACTAAATCGAGTCGCTAATTATAATTCTTACATGTAGTATTAATTTATAACAAAATAAATAATAAACTGATCGATTTAGAAATTGAAGAAAAGTTACGGAAGTTTTACAATCAAACTATCATTGTATTTTTGTTCAACATTATTAATGTATAAAACTTCATTTTTATAGAATTTTGTTGTATATACTTTGTTAAACTTGAATATTTATTAATTTATAATGTGATTTTAAATATTTACACGTAAATTTGAAAGTTGATAACTTGATAGTGATAGATTTGCTCCTCCAATTACATTTTAAAGCAGCTTACCAATTGCACTGTTAGTAACGTAAACATTGTACATATAAAATTTGTAACAATTTGAATAAACGAAATGATAACAAATATTAATGTTGTATTAGATAGAGGTTTATCTACAAATTACATGTTTACAATATGTTACCTCTTTTTTTTATACATATATATTTATTTATTCATCTATATATATATGTATATATGTATGTATATGTATATATATATATATATATATATATATATGACTTTATTTATTTTATTTACTTGTATACATATATATATCTTTATTTGTTAAACTGCAATAAATTCTCTCATAAATTGAATCTATTATTATTATCTCATTATATAATCTGAACAATTTCAATCGGCGCGAGATCGACTCGGACAATAACAAGTTAAATGTTACATATCTCTTTCATTTTCAGATCACAATCGTTTCCAGGTTATAAGCGTAACTGTTATTTTCGTTAACATCTCCTTTGGCTTGTAATGCTCTTTTTACCACTTCCAACAACAAATTATTTAGTTATCTGACAAGCATAATTCAGTTACAAGATCAAGCGTTCAGCATCTAAAAGTACGTTGCATATTTTTATGGATTACTGTAAATTGACATTGGAAAAGAACTTGCTTTTAGATATTTCTGGAATATTATTTACTGTAACTGACTTATCCTTGTATTGCATTCGTAAACCATTCATTAACCGTGCATAAATTTCTATATAAAATATACCATCTGAAAAACACGACACATTCACGTCAGAAATTTTCAGACCAAACATATCAAAGTATTTTTTTATTAGAAATGAGAAAAAGAAATTATCTTATAAATGTTTATGGCATATACTGATTACCTAAAAGTAATATAAGAAATATATGTTATTATTTAATTTTTTTTATTAACATAATTTTTCCTTTAATAAAACATAATTTGAGAAGCTTGTAATAAAAATATTATAAAGAATAATTCATAAATAAAATTTTTTCATCAATTTTATTCCCAAAATTTCTGTTGTGTATACGTGTTATTTTTCAGGTAGACATTTTCATTTGGATTTATTTGGAATTCTTTAGCATCGAGGCCATGTCCAGCAGGCTTTTCTCAATATTCTGTGCAAAACGTGTCGCGTTAGTTCTCCCGTCACTGTGGAAAGCTGATACAGAAAATATAAATCCATTTTTTCGTATATTGTAAGCGCAGCCGTAACCGTCTGGTACTACTGGTCCGTATCCAACTATAGTGTCATTCTTCGTAGTTACCTGCGGTTATTTGTCATGAATTAACTGATTAGTTTAATTAATTTAATTTATTGATGTTACTTATTTTGATCTAATATCTTTCTATATATTCTATGGATTTTATATATTTCACTATATTTTTTTTATAAGGAATACTATAAATTTCTCTCAATGTACCAAAATATTTACTATTTTACTAATGTGCAATTTTATTTAAATTATTTATTTGCTTTACACACTAAATTAATACCGCTTTCTTTTAAATAAGAAGAGTAAATTTTTTTGTATTACTATCAGTATTGTGTAAGATAAAAATGAAATCATGAAACATACCTGTGAGGTTGACAAAGCAAAGTGATTGACTATTTTATATGCTTCATCAGCGAAAATATCTGGTACAGATTCTCCGGCTTCAGAAGCAGCATAACGTAGGCCCATTAGATGATTATCTATACCACGACCATTGATGTTATCATTCATCTCCTTCGTTTGTCGTTGTACAGCCAAGTCAAACAATTCCTTGATTTTTTGCTCCTGTTAACGACAAATTGATTGATTAGCAATTCAATTGTGTTTCAAAATGTAATTCTACGTGCAATAATAAAACTCAACATAATAAATTTTACGTAATAAATAATAAACACGAATGCACCAATTTTTTCGTATTAAAGAACAATTTAGAAAACAAAGAACAATTTGGAGAACTTCAAATAATGTGAAAAATTGACGAGGGTACAGAAAAAAACCCAAGTATATTTTTTTAACAGTAGTTCCATTTTCCCCGTAATTCTCAACGATATAACAACTTTCTTTATTTTCAAGCTCCAGGTAAACACTCGATTGGGAAAAGCTGATCTAATTGATTGCCCATTTAAGTGTTTCTCGTGTTATCTCATTTCACGTTTTGTTCCTTTTGTTCGTTCAAGTTGAGCCCCTTTTTCGAAGTGCTATATAAATAAGCCAAAATAACGTATCGTCTATCAACCTAAATAAAACTCAAGTCATACAAATGAAGTGAAATAAATACTACTCCTGTGCAAATACAGTGTGAGTTTTGGGATGTGGATGTGCCGTGAGAGTAATCTTCAATTAAATATTTACCGTAGTAAAATTAAAGACGATTTTTTTTATCGCTTTCAATATATATAATTTACAGGTCGAAAATTTGAATGCAAATGACTGAATCATATTATAAGATATAGTTTATACTACTTTTAAATACATATATTGTATTCTTTATCAGACTATGCTATATTTTTTAAGGTATTATAAATATAAATATATTTAAGGTCACACGAAAAGAAGTTTTTTTTTTAAATTAATATATTAAAATATCTTTTTTTAACATTTAAATTTGTTTTATAATCTTTTTGAATTAAAGTAAGTTGTTTATATTATTTATATGTTTCAACGATAGTCTATACAAAATCTATGTATCATCTCATGATAATCAAAATTGAAACATAATCCAAATCGTTCATAAAACTGGTTCATAAATTGCAGATCGACAATGTATGTCCAATTATATTGACTCTGTTATTAGATTAATATCTTATTTTTTAACACTTTATCTTGCTATTTATCAAAATAAATCGCACTTACGTTGAAACGAGGGAAAGCAAAAATTCATTCGTATTGAAACTTAATCAAAATGGCGTGCAAACATAAAACATCGCTATGGGTAGAATTGGAAGATCAGTTACACTGTAAATGGTGAACTGAACTCTTTTGGAGCCTTCCTCTTGCGCGGCGTAGCTTTGCTGATTGACGTCTTGCGTTTCCGGATCGCCTTGGCACATGGCTTTCACCCAGGCCAGTGTGTCCGGACTCGCTGCTCTGATCACGTCCACGCGTCCCAAACTGAACCTTCGGATCCCCGCGCTCTCGTATGTTGCCACCAAATGACCATGCAACCTTTATTATTTAAATAAAAGTTACTCATTATGTTGCCCTTCTAATAATAACAGTATTTCATCGAATGCAATGAATTTCATTTGTTTACGTGTCATCCCTATGTGCGAATAATATTCCAGGGATATTACACGAATATTATTTGCATATTAAATTAATATTTTTAGAATATTATTAAATATGATTAAACATTGCTAAATATTAAATATTATTAAACATTACATCATATTCCAGTAATGCGTTAAGAACGTTATTTCTTTCTCTTCAAATAACACCCTCGGGATATTATTTTATTTTTAATAAAATTTAAAAAAGAAAATTAATAAACGATAATGAAAATTTGTCTGTATTTAACTCAATCCACGGTATACAAATATGAAAATCGTGTCCTTACCACTGAGTTGTTAAGACTCAGTATAAAATCTTTATCAGGAGCTTATAATCATCAATAAGTTTCTAATAAAGTTTAAATTTTCAGAAGACATTATAGATCAGTGGGCAACATACGATATTCTAAAAATATTTCTGGAATATTACTTAATATGAAATGATATTGTTCGCTTATATGGATATTACTACTTAAAATACAAATTGATAATGTTGAAGATAAGATGAAGAAGCGCCCGATAGTTTCCAAAGTTGCACAAAATTATGGGAAAAACAAATGGAAGTGAATGAATATGTTTTATGAATCTTATGATAAATGATCTAGCCGTTATTCTATGAAGTATTTTTTATATGAATAAAATGATGATATATTACCGGAAATAAGTTAACTGCAGCGTCAGCTGTAAATAAACGTCTGGGCTGATGTTGCAAGATTTTATGAATTCCTTTGAATAGTCTTTGAAATAGAGAATGCAGAGATCCAAATCTTCGACCATTCTTTAAAAAAAAATAAAAAGACATTAAAAATTAGTTTCACAATCTCAGATTATTTGTTTTAATGGCAATCATTTTGCCTTACATTGTATTGAAAAGCACTTTGAAACGGTTAAAATTTTCGACAATAAATTTAAATGAATATTTTCTTTTACCAAAAATAAAATAAGATAATCAGAAAAAAATGTAGTTAAATAAAGTGCAGAGTATTATTAAAATATGTGTGTATATATATATATATATATATATATATATATATATATATATGGATATATTGGAAAAATAAATGTTTTTGCTAGAAATAATAGTAAAATTTAAAAGCTGTGTAGTAACTTTTAATATAAAAATACTAAAAATTGTTTTTATGGTTATCATTTTTACCATTGTTAACAGGAGAATATTTAATTTCTCAGAGTTATCCCTAAATGAATATGAAATGTTTTAAATTTTACTATTACTTTTTTCTCGGTGTGTTGTTCTGATCTTCAAGTGTTTGCAAATGTTATTTTTTTATATTCTTTTATACTTTTAATTTTAAAAACAATCCTTAAAAACATATATATATATACACACACAAAACATTTGTAGGCATTATCTTGTTAAAAAAACGTTCGCTTCTTTTGAATACCATCTTACATTGAAATATAAATGCGGTTTGTATAATACGTACGCATCAAAAGCCTTCGTAGCCTCGCGAATATCGCAATGACTTTGCTCCGACAAGCACCATTCCAATTTTTCTGGCGCTGGTAAATGCGATGGTACTGCATTTTCCTCGAGAGGTGACATCGAGTCTACTTTATCCGTCAGATCTTCGAAAGCTTTGAATATGGCTGGTGCTTCACCCGTTGAATGCTCATACGTTAATCCCCAAAAGCCATCCTAAACAATATTACATTTTTGAAATGTCGCAATATTAAAAGTTACACCGAGAGAAACTTTATAATAGTTGCTGCTATATTTAATAATGACGGTAGGATATGTGTGCACTTATGTTCCTTATAATATTCTATGTATCCCTTATAATATGATACACCCTGTCAGTCAAATTTACCTCATATTTGTGTACATCTAACATTTAAGTGTATTAGAATTCAATTATTTATTAAATAATATTTCTCTAATGTTGATAAATATAATATTATATTAATAAAGATTAGCATGGTAGTGAAAAATGAGACGTTTCCTAAAAATAAAATATAAACAAACTTTGTTTTGGTTCTGTATTTACATTACATTCTCGTGTCCTTTGGATTTAAATGATCAATATTATTTTTTTTATTTCGTTAATTTGACCATCAAATGTTCTGATCTTCAAGTGTTTGCAAATGTTATGTTTTTATATTCTCAATTTTAGAAACATTCTTTAAAAACACGGAGCATACATGCAGCGTATATGCGACATACAAGCGTGCTCGTAAATTGGCGCGCGGGGCAGTAATGGCGGCGATTTTCCGCGCGCGCGCGCCCCCAAATTTTCCTGGAAACGTGGCATTTCATTTTCATTTCCCACGACATTACCCCGAGGAAGTGCGCGACAGCGCGGACGATAAATCATCGGGTTCGAACGTCTCAAATTGCGCCGGCGCGTTTATCAAATAATAAGAAGGCAAATAATTCGAAACGCGAAACACTCGTAAATAACGGGCCCGGCGGCCGACTGCCGCAAATCACCGGTGACTTTCATTGCGGCGCTGCGGAATAAAAAGTTCCGCCGGGTTCCTCTCTCACAGTTCGAGCTTCATTAAGTGGCTCATTATACGCCGCGGAAACTGCCGCGGCGCACTCGAGGGAACTTGCGCCTTGGCGCGCGGCGCTTTCGTAAATGCGCTCGCTTTGTGAGACGAACGGCGTTGTTAGTACCTATAACGCAGTCCCTGACACCGATAGCGGGCGCTTGCGTAAGCGCCGCGACGATACGCGCGGAGAAAGCGCGTAAAATGCGCGGCTAATCGTCGCAAAACTGCGAGAAAATCCGGCAGGCGAATCGGCAAACAAATCGCCGCAATAGCCGCGGTGTCAGCTGCGCGCTTTGTTTTACAGCCAGCGCCGAACAATGCGCGGAATTGGCCAACAGGCTGCGTTGCGATAGTGCAGATACGTCGCTTTTATTTAGTTAAGTCGTCTATGCGCAAGTTTTAAGGGGGCGCCGTCGCTCCTTATGGTAATCTCGCCGGTCGCCTCTTAGTATGCCAGTCGCGCATGCCACACACACATCGATGCTTGTAAAAAATGTTGGCATTAAACGGAATGGAATGAAACTGAAATTGAGAATATTTAAATACGTTTGGGAAGTTTTCGGAATTGAAAGTATTTCGATTTCATTGGACGGAATTCAGTTTATGGTGATTTTGTTCCCCCGTGGAATCGGGGACTATTAAATGTCAGAAACGGAATTGGAATCGGACAAACTTTAAATTTCACGAGTAATAAAAGTCAGCTGAAATATAGGACGTGGAATTAAAATCTAATTGAAATCGAAATACTTTCGATTCTGAAAACTTCCCAAACTGAATGTAATATTATCAATTTCAATTTCACTTTATTCCGTTTAATTTCAATATTTATTTGCAGGGATCCGGCATTGTTTTATATTCGTTTCTTTTACCCGTACGCCTCTTTTCCTTTACTCTTTTGGATCCTCGTAATTTATGACCGTTGTTAATTGGCCGTTAACATTTTATATACCCGATCAACACTTTGAATATTATATTACTATATCAATAATATTCGTGCAATGCCCTGTCGTGTTTTCTTTTTTTTTTTAATTTTCTTAAGCTGCTATTACCGACATTTTTTTATTTTAATGATGATGAAGGTTTTTTCAACGTTCATTTATGAAATGTTTGGTAATTTTTATATGGTAAAAACATGTCGCTTATCATTGCGGTAATTTTGATATATTATTAAACACAGTATATAGGTGTAATCTGGAAATTATTGCTACACTGTCGTAAATGTACTTTAAATATTCATGCGGGAAATATTTCTTGACGGTTTAGTTAAAATTTGCATAATAGTGAAGAGAAATCAAATGATGTACAATGTAAAAATATGTTAGTCCATCTTGTTCACACGAATTTATATATACATATATACATTTACCATTTATAATGAGAATAGGAGTTTTATTATACACTGAGAATGAAGTCTTTTTCGCGTTGAATAAATATGTTTATTTAAATTTATTCATTCACTATTAATAAAATTTTCTTTACAATTTATTTGCAATGAACTAGTAATTTACCACGAATACATTTTTATTCTTAATAAATAAAATTCTTATCGCTTCAAATGTATAGAACAAATTTATTAAATTTAAATCTTGTTTATTATGAATACATTTCTCTTCTCAGTGTTTATAAATGCTAATATAATTAAGTATTTTTACATATGATAATAAATATAATATACTACAAACAGGTGTTCTTGTACGAGACAAGATGAGACAAGAATTTCCTTTTATATAAGAAAGATAAGATATATAATTTTCAGGAAATAAGTCTTTCAACTTTGCATTGTTCCAAAAAAAAAAAAAAAGTAATTTAATTTGTTAAACAAACAATAGTCTTTCATTTATTTGTATATTCGTGAGACTGAAAAGTTGGGCAATTTGATTGAACTATCTTTTCAATATGTTGGGAGTACCCAATGTTGTTCACACACAACTTAATGAAATTGAAATTTATTATTACTAACAGATTCGCTTACGATGCATTAAAAAGTTTCCATGATTATACAAAATTTCATAATAATCTATTGATATATCTCTTCATGAGTTACTTAAGTGTTATCACGAGTCCTATCATGCCTCGTTAGAATCCTCAATTAGCCATACTGCGCGAGTAATTTTAATAAATATTTTATGCATTATCGAAATACCATTTCTTTATTAACTCACGTTTCATCAGTTAATGCTTCTTGTGTTCAGAACAAATTGTACCATTAACGTTACAATGTTTGATTTATTAATTGAAACGTACCGAATAATTTACTGTAAAATAATTGTATATAATTTACTACAGCAACAACTTCCTTCGCTTCTTCTTCTTCTTCAATTTATAAAACGATCATTACACTGGCACAAATAAAATTTTCATATTTTCATTCTTGCGCAAATTTCATGTAGTACAGTTTATCAATATTATGTTATTTGAAAGTGTTCCGTTGCACAAGAATATTGTTAGTACTTCATTTAAAATCGTCAGTTCGCTAAAGTGGAATAAGTAGACTACCTTATAAAGAAGTCTATGCATTTCAATGTAATAAAAGAAATGTAAATTACATTTTAACCCACCGGAGCTCATTTTCTTGCAGCACTGTTTTTCCCAGTTTGCCAACCAGAAATATTTTGCAGCCAATAAAATGTTACACGTGTAACGTCCCCAGTAAAAACGAAACATATATGGTCCATATATGTTCTAACAATTTCATATAAGAAAATAAAAAATTCATATATGTACACGTTTTTTTTAATTATATACGGTCATATATGGCTGATATATGACAATATGGATTAAGAAAAAACACATGTATTTTTTATTTTCTTATATGAAATTGTTCGAACATATAGGGACCATATATATTTCATTTTTACTAGGGGTGTTAACAAAATTACACAAATTGATAATTTTTTTAATACTGTTACTTATAATGTTGAAAATGAAACTGAAGAATGCAACGTTTTTAATATTGATCATATAAAAAAAGCAACGTTTGTATATGTTTGGAAGGTCAAATTAATGTAATAAATAGAATAATATTGTTCGTTTATATCTTAGAGATAAATAATGGATGTAATTACAGAACAAAAACTAAGTTTGTTTATATATTATATTCTGAAAACATTTCATTTTTCTGCATCATATTTTTAAATGTATTCAAAATTGTTAAGAGTACACTAGAAGATTATTATAATTATTATACTCATTTTTCATTATTAAAAATGCTGCTTGAACTTTTTTTTCCAATTTAAAGAAATAATAAAACATGGAGATATTTGTTAAGGAATTATATGGGGGAAAAGTTAGACAATGCAAGTATCTGATAAGTAACTTTCTTTCAACTTGAAAGTTAGTAGCGAGTTGCAAGTAATTCACTATTTAGAGCGTTACAAATCTTACAAGAAGTTTGCAAAGTTGATATAAGTCAGTTCAAATTTCCACCTGGGTATAGTAACAACTTTATCGTCTGTTAGGGGTTTCACTCATTCAAAAATTGCATAGGTTTAACATATTCTTATCATGTAGCACCTAATGTTAATAACGAACCAAATGTTTGAGCAATTTTAATAATAAAATTTATGACTGAAGCTTCGTAAGTTTTAACTTTTAGGTATTTGTAATAAATTTACCGTATTACAAGGAATACCATAAATGCACACGCATTCCCGAGTTATATATAAAATATAATAAAATTTTCCTCAATGTAAACTCATTGATGTTATAAATGATGTCATGTGGATACTACATTGAGAAAAAAATACATTGAGAATTACTGTGCTAGAACCTTGTACAATGTAGGAAAAATTAACGTGCCAGCCCAATAAGAATTATGATAAAACACACCAAAGTATTTGAAAACACGGTAATTTTTACTGTACTGGCACAGTAATTTTTCTTCTATCGTATAAACGACTTCGCATTAAGATTCTAGCACAGTAATTCTTAATAGTTTTTTTCTTTTCAGTGTAGAAAGTATAGCGATTTCTAATACATCTCCTCTTTATATGTTTGATAACTGATAAATAAGGAACAAATGGAACGTACAATGGCTAAAATAGCGTGGAACGTTTTGTCGAACCATCGATTGGCACCGAGATGCCGTGAGCCGCCGCCGTGCAATGCATGATGAAGTACATTGGCGTAATCTCGATCGCCGATCCATCGGTCTTCCTTTTTTAAAGGATTGTTGAAAGTCGCGGGAAGCACATCGTCGTCGATGCACACCACGCAAAGGCACCTTTCCAGCAGTTCCAGATTGTGACGATTGCGCTCGTCTGCAAATGATGAAACTCGTATTTACATTTCGCTTCCAATCAGCCGATTACGGCTGATTACAAGCTCATAATTTGATCACTGATGAAAATAATCGAGACGATTGATTGAATTTCTGGAAAACAATTCGTTCTTCCTTGATTTTCTTATTTTATTCTTTTTATTTGTTTTCTCCTTTTGTATCTTGTTTTTTTTTCAACTTGTTTACTCCGATATTTTCTACAGTAGAAGTTATTGCAAAATCTTCACCGTGATATCTATTTAATTTATTGATTTAAATTTTATTTGTAATACAATTTCAGTCTGCGTTGTATAATATCGAGGGATTTAATGTGAGCTGCTCAAATGGATAATTGTTGGGAAGTAATAATTAATAATAAATAATTACGTGTATGAAAAACAAGTTAGCTGAAGTATCAATTTTTATTTAATATTGAGTTAATATTAGAAGAATTGTAACAAATATTCGGTGCTTTTGTATTTTCATGTGATTAATATATTAACTTTAATTCTGATACTTTAAGCTGATTAATTATAGTTATGAATTGTTACGTTAATTTTCTAATAAGATAAATAATATTTTGATCTAAATAGTGTTATTAGTATACATAGATTACTTTATTGATTTAATTATATTACTTCTTCTTTCTCAATGTAAAATAATATACCTCGCAGCAAAACTGTATCACAAATTGAATACCAGAAATTTAACGTTTAAGATACTACTAGAATAAATAAAAATAAAAATACTGTGGACTAAATGCTAAAACGTGTGAAATAAGAGTGCATGTTGCTTACTCTTCATTAATTCCTCTCTGGCTTTGGCCCAAACAGGTCTTTTGGCAGTCGTTAGAATACCTACTGGTGGCGTTCTGGGGTCAGCTTTAGTTTCCATAATAGTTAAGATTTGTTGGACAAGTTCGGCTTCCGTGATTCTGCCTCTGTCGGAAGCCCTAACGGGCACGTTGTAAAACTATAAATAATTTATACAATATAAAAATTAGAATCCGATTGTTTGATATTGAATCTGTACGAAATAAAATTTGAAATAAATTTGTTTGACTTTTACATTGCTCTAATATTTTCGCTTTTTCTTGTGCTTAAGAAAAGTATCTCCTTAAGAAAAGTATAAAATATAGTTTATCTACCGATTATTTACAATATATTTTAGATCATTGTACTAAAATACTTTAACTAAAAAACATTATACCTTTTTTCTCCTCAGCTATAACAACTCAACCAACCTGATTGTGGTGAACTACAATATAGTGATCTCCAGAAGTAGCTCGGTCCAGCAGTACTTGTTCATCCGTAACTTTTCCGGGTCTGCGATATATTCGGAATACTTGATAATGTTGTGCCATGCAAAGCGATTGCCAGAATTTGCCGTCCTTTGATTTGACTTTCTCTACTTCCAGTTCGGATCTGCAAAGGACAAATTTTAGAGCGCAGAAAATGCGTAAAATCCAGCGACGAAAAGGAAACTCTTGCGATGAATTAAACATATTATATTGAACAATTAAATGTAAAAGTGACAGCGAATCGATTGGAGCCGTTTCCTGGGCGAAATGACGCGCGCCGGGGCCATTGAAGAAATCTTGCTCCCCAACGCGTCTCTTTATGTTCGCTTTCTATGGATCTTACAAGCCGGATTTCCTTTTCGCAGAGGCGCGCCGCACGTCGGATTGATTCGAGTGTGGCTTCTTTTTGTCCCTCGGATGCAGTTGAGCATATTGAACGCCCGGGTTTACCTTAATCACAAATTTTGTTCGACGTTGCATTATCATTTTAATTGACCGGCTCGTTCATTATGCTCCGTTCAGTTTCCTAATGAAGATGAAAAAAGACATTTTCTATTGAAGTTTGGCATCCATTAAGAATCTCCTTGATTAACATCGAGCAAAAATTAATAGTAAAATCTAAAACGTTTCATATCAATTTAGGGATATACCTGAAAAGTGAAGTATTTTCCTATTAGTATTAGTAAAAATGATTATCATACAAATCTTTACTATTTTTGTATTAAAGGCTACTATATAGCTTTCAAATTTTACTATTATTCATAGCAAAACACTTATTTTTCCAATATATTCTTACATTGGTATAAAAATTAGTCATTTGTGATATTCCTTTTTTCTCAGTGAAGGTGAATTGTCAATGGATGGCCAACTTAGAAATGACATAACCATTTTATAAATACATATTTGTGAATGTATTGTAAAATAAAAATTTATTTTAGGAAAAACGCAACTTCTGTCAAAAGTTGAATGCGTTTAGAATATTTTCAAATATTTTTTTATGAATCGCAACTTTTTTATGAGAGTTATTTTTTGGAGCTTGTTTTTATGACACTAAAATCTAACCATTAAATACTCGATGGAATGAGTTCCAAAAGACAGCTCTATAAAAATGCGTTTTTCTTAGATTTATTATTATTTTATAAAATATTTATTTGGGCGGAAATTTTGCCAAATTCAACCTACTTAAATGAGCGACACATTTCACCTTAACCACCAATTTTCTTGAACCTTGAATTTTTTTCCTTTCTATTTTTTTTTGTTTTTCCATTTTTTTTTCTTTCCTTCTTTTTCTTTTGCCTTTTTTACGTCAAAGTAGTGGAAAAGAAATTATTCAATAGCATCGCATAAATTCCTGGACAACGATTCAATGAAGACTAGGAATTTCTTTGTAATTGAACTAATCCTTGAACGTTAATCAATTCTCATTGAATAAGAAGCATTGCAATTGAATTACAATTGGTTCAAGTGGATTGGCGTTGAATGGTCGGCCTACCTGTCAAGCGTTTCTTGATAATTAAGAAGTTCAGACAAGAAACGTGCAAGGAAAACTGCGGCTTCGCGTTGATTAACAAATTTTTTTGGTCTGGCTGCCAATCCGGGGTTGATGTTAATTGGAAGAGCCAAAGGAATTGAGAGGTACATGTCGTTCAGCCACCAGTCTGTAGCCTGCAAAAGATTAACCATTTTTAATCAATCATATAAAGTAAATTGAAATTTTAATTGGCGGAAAGGATAGCTTCAATAATCCGGAAATAAATAGTAATTATGTGAAATTCCTAAATTTAATGGGAAGATGTTTGAAGACTTTTTTTTTTTATTTTTTGTATTATTACTTATGTATTAATTATGCACATATTTTTTCGTCTTCTTATTATAAAATAATATATATTCTGTCTATAAAGAAATTTCTTGTTATTATAAAAATAAATAATTCTTAACATAAAAATATGCAACATAAAAGTATTTTATTCTTATAATAACCGGATTTATTTTGGTCAAAATACTAAGTGGAAAATCTACTTATTATTAGAATAATCCGGTTAAAATAATTGGACATTTTATTCAGTGTACATGTAATTATTAAAATCACATTAAAATTAAAGTTTATTGAACTCAGTTGCAATCGTATGTACCATAAACTTAGAATAAATATTTAAATTCATCCGTGAGTAATTTTTCATTTATTTCTCTTGCTTGATAAATTTCTTTAATGGGCAAGAAATTGCATTATAAATTAAATGAAAAATTGTCATTAACCGCCTGGACTGGAAGGGAATCAAGCGATTGCCCGTTCCTGTCGTAATCCTTATTTAATGACGCGACGTGTGTCGTACAAATTCCACACAATGAGAAGGTTTACAAATTCAGTAAACGCTGTTTATGCGTTCCCGTAGATTCTTTTTGTCACGCGTAATGTAACGGGCGAGTAATTAAGACACACATGTTTCGGGTTTTTATTGTAACTTTTTATTGTAACTGGTTTGAACTCTTCGTCGACATCCATTGCCTCGAACTCTTCGTCGACGTCCATATATTCAATTTCTTCTTTAAGGTCTATTAGCTCACTTTGGTCCTTGCGTGGTCTTTTATGAAGACGGCATCGAACATCATAAAAAATATTTCTCACTTGCCAATCTTTCATTGTTTTAACTTGGCTTTAATAAAATAAGTACTACACTTCTACACTTAACTCACCATCACTTCAAAACTTGATATATCTATCTATGATTCTGAAGAATTGCAAGAGGATTTCTTTTAAACTGCAAAAGATTCGTTTCAATTTGATCTCATTCCTCTCGCTTTTAAAGGAACATTCGACATCCTTTTTTGAGCGAGAAAGCTGAAAACAATGAAGATTTCTCTCGGTGTACATTTAATTTTGACAATGCTTGAAAACAATGTAGTACATTCTTTAACAAATATTAAAGTGATTTTCTACTTATCGTAATCTGATTTTGGTTAAGGTAAAAGGATATTTTACTAATGTAGAAATTCATTAGAAATGCATTAAAATTATCACGGCAATGTTAAGTTTTACAAACATAAGCACAAAATCTGCACTACCCTATTATACGTTTCATATCCAAATCTCATTATCGCAACATTGCAAGTTCAATGATTAAAACACGTTTGCTTCGCAATTTATGAAAATTTCACACTCAATAAATTTTTGTCCGCGAATGCAAATTTGCAACCCTCAATCGTCCGAATTGTAAGGACGCACGTGCGAAGGCGCCAGAAAGATACGAAATCAAAATTCAAAATCCCGCGAGAAATACTTTTGAGATTATAAATAGTACAAGTGGCGGTGACGTTCGGGGTTGAAGTTTTATTTTAACTACAATTCTAGGTCACTGGATATATGTATAACCCGCATGCATCTTTCACGAAGTGACGCTTTTGGCATAGTCGATAATTCGCTGGTCTTGTATTCGTCGCGAATCTAGAGCTTTGCTTATTATTTTTAACTAATATTTCTATTCAAGTGTTTCACCGTGCTAGGGCAAAATTATATTCCAACGGGGGGGATTGCCGCGTTTAACTTTAATTTAAACTAAGAATAGCGCACTTTCCTTAGGTAAATATAAATCTTTTTTAGCAATTACATCGACTGCAATTTGAGTTGCAAACTTTTTACCCCCCCATGCTTCGGCGTATATTTATATCCTCATCTTTTGTATCGGAGCGAAACGTCGCTTCGATTAAGCTCTAAATAAATTAAAATACAGTGTACTGAGAGAGAAAAAAGTACCTCAAAGATCGCCGTGTTCTTAAAATATTACCGAACGACTCGGTGCTCCATTGATATCGGGACAATACTTTTATTTTTATTATAACTCATGGAATATTAATCATTTTTCATTGATGATTTTGATGATTTTAATATATACCAGAAATATGATTGCAATATCAATAGAAAGCTATTTGTAACATTTATATATTTGTTTATCTAAAATTAGTTGCAAATATTACTGAAATTTGTTGAATTACTCCCAACTTGGTTTTCATATCAATCATTTACCCGAAAAGTTCGGTAAAATGTGTTATAATCTGTTTCTCATAGTGGAGGATGATTACCGTGCGGTAATGACCGGCGCGATTCGCCTTGATTGCTGGAAGAAGTACAGCACACCGTAATTATGGATCCAATCGAAGCGATCGGGCTGTCGCTGGCTGGTTGCAAAACAGCCGTGTTTGCGTTATGCGAGTCATATCGCGAATACGTGGCCGTTGCACTGCAACTTCTCACGTAATACGGAATACCCTCGGTACGTACAATGCATCTTTTCCTCTTTCTTTTCCAAGTTTCGACACAAAGCCGAGCGCATCCACTCGTCTAGAGAGGTCTTCGAGTCTCCAAGCTAAACGATACCACTGCGTTTGCTTTATTTCTCCTCAAATCTACTTTTGTTTTTTTTTTTTCATTGTCGTGGGCATATTCAATGTTTCTAAAAATCATTTGCAATTTTTCGTCTCGTTAATACGTTTGATTGTGTAAAATTAATGTAATTTTTATAGATTTTACAATAACTCGGAGATATGTAAGTATTTATAGAGACGGGGAGAAAGGATTATTTAAATTACTTACATTGTTAATAAATTAGTCATACACTGGGGAAAAAATTGGGATAAAAATTATGATACTGTATGTAAAAATGGGGACAAATTACAATTCTTGTTATATTTAAAACACATTTTAAAAGAGATTATCAGTATTGTACAAGTTACTATGATGCAGTATAATAAAAATGTTTAATTTTCTTATAACATCTTTTAAACTGTATATTAACTAAGACAAGAAGATGTCATTTGTCCCCAATTTTAGATACAATATAATAATTTTTATCCCAACTTTTTTCTCAGTGTATACTTGTAAAGATTGAAGAACTTTTTATTTGAAGAACTATTTCAAGTTAGTAAAAAGTATCAGCATTTTGACATATATTTTCAACTTTTAAACAATAATTGTCAACAAGTTGATACCTTTTGCTAACTTAAGATAGTAATTTTTCAATTTGGCAAGTATATAACCAGTTTAGTAACAATGTTAGTAATTTTTATTAATCTTTTCCCTTCGTGTAGTATTAATATAAAATTTTCATTGCTTTTTATAACTTGTTACTATATAATATTATATTAAAAACAAGTATAGCAATATTAACTATATAAATAGTTAATTTTCATGAATACTATAAAATTTTAATTTCAATTAAAATGGTTAATTGAACCAGAATTCTAATTTACACGAAAATCGAACGTAATCCTATTGTCTCAGTGCATAAGGAATACTATAAATTTCTCTCAGTGCAGAGATTGAATTTGAACATTAAACTATGATATAAGCCACTTTTCAGTAATATTTCAAAGAACATTTCATTTCATCGTTTGCCTTGTATAATAATCAATTTCCTTTGTCAATCTCATTAATAATTTAATAAGAATTACAGTAAATCTTAAAATAAGTTTCTTCTTCTTTCTTACTGCAAAATTTAACAGCAATCATTAATATAATATGCTTTCCCTTACTTTTCACCGGCGCGTATCATATAATGATGGTAATTGCTGTAAACATCTGTTAAATAACTTCCCAGAAATTATAATGTATATATCATATTCTAGAAAAGGACGTTGAAAGGTAATTATGAAATTAATAAAACACATATCATCGGTACACCGTAGTCTACGCGACGTAACGTGAAAACGGTTCTTTAATTTTTTTTTTTATACAAATATCGATTAACTATTCTTATTTATAAAATTAGTTTTTAATTCTCTGCAGTGATAAATGTTAAACTCAAACACCGTACGCGAACTTGTCAATATTAATTAGTTTAATCAATAATTAAAAATTTATTATAAATATATCGATTAAAAAAATGACTTGCAAAGTGTAAATGAAATGTTCAAAATAATTGATTCAAATTACTAAATCGAGCACAATTGATATAATTAAATTATTCGTATAATTTCTATGTTGTATTGATTAAATTGGATAAATAGTAATAAATTGTATTACTAAGAGGAACATCTGAATATGTATATCTGAAAATAGTACTCAAATTTCAGTAACGAAAAAAAAATATATGTTCGTGGATGTTTAAATATTTTCTTACACGTTACCATTATATTAAATTTAAACAAATAATAATTTAGATCTAGATAATTCTCGTGGAAAAGATAGACACGATTTCAATTTAATTTGATTACACTTTCAATGGGGAAAAAATCTTTCAGCGTGCTAATGATACTTGAACGAGAAAATAATTTCGCGGACAATTGAAAATTACCCAAAAAAACAAGCGCTAATAGAAGAGAGACATGAAAGTTAAAAAAAAAGTCCGAGAGGGAAAGTGCGCGGAGATGTGAAGAGGACAGAGAGAGAAGGTCTTACGAAGGGCAAGGGAAAAAAAGAAGTAAAGGGTCTAGGTTAACAGTGTCGAGGCTCGAGGAATAGGGAGCAGCAATGCTAACGTCAACTACTGTAGTACAGGTCTGGACGCAGGTTTGAGTTGTAATTAAGTTATGCCAAATTAAATGCGACGTGTACGTCAAATGTAAATTTTTAAAATGCAACAAAATTTTAACAAAATATAAATCTAATCTAATATATATATATAAACGTAAATAAAGTTTGTACTATAATCTGATTCTTTGATCAATCTCCAATAATATTAATTTCCCAATAAGTGTGAAATTTTTAAAAATAATTGAATGTACAAATCGTTATTAAAACTTTCCGATCAATGATATATTTCTAAAATTTTTAATAATTTATTTTAGAAGCTCTTGAAACTTGTAACAAGTTTCAAACATAAATTATTAAAACTTTTAGAAATGTATCATTTATCAACAAGTTTTAATAACGATTTGTACATTCAATAATTTTTAAAAAAATTTCTCGTTTACCAAGTTACTCATTTCCAATAAATTATTGTAACAAAAAATATACAAACATTTCTAGTTAACTATATATAATTCAAAAATGATATTACTTAAATTGAAAAAAAAAGAAAAAAAATTGGTCAAAAAGTTCATCAAAAGAAAATGACATCATTTAATTCGTCATATATCTTTTTTGCAAGCAATCCCTTGAACCTTCTGCAATTTGAAATCGTCACCTTGCGGCTCATAAATCCGAACGGATTACACATTTAAAATACTAATGTTTAATTTAATAACGAATAATACGCGGCAGAAAAAAGTGTCGTAACACCGCAGGCACGTTGGGATTCTCAACAAGTGCGTAATCAACGCGTCAGAGGAGCGGGCAGAATTACGCCGAAGGTGCACGTGTGAGCCTGGCATATGAGGAAATACGTGGCGCAATAATATAATATCTTAATGCATCGGACGATAATCGTGTGTTCACCAAGTCTACGTGATAACTCGATCAGCTGCGAACGTGACGACGCGACGTTTCGAGACGAATGCGAGGAAATCGCGAAAGTCTTTTGAAAAGGGGACATTTCGAAAGTGCCGCCGCGAACGTATACGTAGCCGGGCAAAAAAAAAAAAAAAAAATGCGTGCATTAATTACGCACAATTTGACGGCAATTATCATTGGGAATGGAACGGTTTTCGGGCTCCACTTCACCTCGCACTTTTCAACCGTATAATTATTTAATTGCCGTTGTCATTCACCGTTAAAAAAGTGATTCGATGAGTTTCGGAATTGACGTTTCGTATCATTTCAAAATATCAAACGTAAAGACACTTTGCAATTTGTTTTGCATTTAATTACATATAATTATTGTATTATATTATTACCATTCTATAGGCGAATAATATTGTATTATGTTAAATAATATTTTAGGAATAATTTTAGAATATCAAACAATTGTAATTTCACTAAGTTTAGATAAACAATAATTAAGAAAAATATTAAAATTGGACAGAATTTAAATTCAATTTGTTTATGCTTTCAAAATAAAAGAAAAAAATTCTTTTAGCAAACAAAATTGTTGGTCAACGAATTTTTCCTTTTCTGACACTTAATATTTTTATTTCTAACTTATTACTCTCAATGTCCGAAATTTTTTGGTCAAGTGTCAAATGCAAGATGGAATGCTAAATGGAATGTTAAGTGTGTGCAATTTCATTTATTGCCGCTACACTTAAATAATAATTATAAACAATTAAAATACAAATCAATAATAACGTATATAAGAAGTAAATATTAGATAGCGTTTCGTTTCTTGGTTACACTGAAACTCATCAGTAAGGCTAGTGTAACCAATGCCTTATACGCTATGAATTTATTTCAAGAGAATGTGTTGTAATATGCTATCTACACAGAGAGACCGAAATAGTAACACTGTGATGGTAAAATATATAAATGGTAAAATTGTACAACATAAGTGGTAAAACTTATAATTTACTACTTGAAGTGGTATGCCTCGTGCGCCATCTCCCGGAGTCGCGAAGTGACTAATACTCGAATTGATGAAAAGTGATGTCAAGTGCATTGGTTTCCTTTATAATACGGTTTGATTTTTAATCTAGGATATTGTGGTACGTATAAATTATTTAATATGAAAAGTGAACGAAATGTAAAGTATAATAATATAAGATCTTTGTTTAACCACTTTTTGTTTATTTATTTACTTTGGTTAGAAACTGAAGTTTATTTAAATTATTGACAATTTCCTAACCTCAATTTTTTTTAAATATAGTTAAGTCGATTTTTAATTTGAATTTTTTTCTATTGAAAAATACAATTGAATAAATTTAATGGTGCTTATTTTTGGTTTTAAAATGAAGTTTCACAACATAATAAAGTACATTTTACATTTTACCACTTAAGTAGTAATATTTTACCATTTAAATCGTACAACTTTTACCACTTACATGAAAATAGGTTTACCATTTATATAGTACAATTTTACCACTTTTATAGTGTACTTTACCATTTATGCTGTAAGTTTTACCACTTCGGTCTCTCTGTGTAT
>JABFPN010001286.1:8417-30863 GCA_022817305.1 Leptoteleia sp. ZL-2020 | reverse complement strand
ACGTCCATCCTATGGCATTGGGAGAATATTATTCACTACCTAAAATTATTTATGCTTTTCAAATACAACGTAACTTTTGGAAATAGACTTTTTATAAATTCAAAAACTTAGAAAACTCATTTCCAAAAGTTGCGTCGTATTTGAAAACCATAAATGATTTTATGTACCGAATAATATTCTCCCAATGCCATAGAATTAACGTATTTTGGCCGATTTTTAATTATTCTCGTTTAAACAATTATAAATAAAAAGATACTGAATCCGTGAATATAGCGCTGATATTTCACCTTAATTACATCGTACGCACGAATCTGATACGCTCATAATTGCTCCTTCTCCCTATTCCAATTTGTTCGGAAGTTCATTGAAATTCCCCAAAGAACGCCCTTCGTATTCCACCAATTCGAAAAAGTGGCGCGTAAATGTCCCCCTCGCGAGTGCCCGCTAAAACCAGACCAAGCCGCTACCTATCGAGTTGTTAATCGGTGTACGCGAGAGAGGCGGGAGGAGATGAAAAAAGAAGTAACGGGGTGGGGGAAAATGACAAACGCCCGAAAAGAAGGAAACAGCACGTACCGCCTCGAACAATTCCTTAAATCGAAAAACAATGCATTTAAACAAATACTATAGTCTCTCCTTTTTAACTTAAGAAATTGTCCAAGCTGGAAGACGGGGAAAGAAAAAAAAAAAAGGAATAAACGAGAGGGGACAGGGCAGCCGGCAACGAGACGTACGATCCTGGCGTATGTTGGCGTCAGCGGCGCATGCGCCCGGCCGTTCACGGCACTGCAGAAGCGAGCGAGTTCGCGAGCGTATCGATTTTACGATCGTGTCTCTCGCGGTTAGTGCGTCCGTTTCCTTTAGTTTTTAGTGGCCGTGTTTGTTGTACATGAACCAAATCGTGAATGGGATTAACCGTTAAGTGTTCCGATCCGTTCGACCGCTGACTCGCAACTCCTCGTCACCGCTCATCATGACCAAGGATAGATTTGCAGCCCTCCAGGCGGTAAGTTTCGCTTATCACACGGAGGTTCCGTGCGACACCGAGTCCTCGACGCGCGGCCACTTGTCAAAACCCCCGAAATTTCGGATACGGGACACCCCGTCGCCCGGACCGCGATCGTTCCCTCGGACTTCCGCGAACGTGACCCCGACTCCAGCTACTTTGGCGTTATTTTCAACACGCCTTTTTTCGTGGAAAGACTGGACAAAAAGACAGAGAACGAATTAGCCTCCTTGTTCTTCCGCCACTCGATTCCTTTATTATCGCCTTCGGTCGACTGTCATTTGATTCGATTTACCAATTCCAATTATCGCCAAAAACAATCGGGACCCGTTTCTTATTGACCACCTTTGACCTCACTATTGTCGGTTCAAAATGTCGATCAATGTCAACGTGCACATTTTCAACATCAAAATAACCCCGCGTCACGTTACTTTTGTTTATTATATTTCAATGTATGCTAAGGTGGAATTTTCGTTTGCTCGAGTTCATTCATAATTAAGTCCGCGGTGTCGTTATTTGGCGTTATTTATTTTTAAGCGGAATGTCGCTTTTGGTTCGTTCCATCGACGTTCGGTAAATTCGGAATTGTAAACAGCAATTGAAGCGATTATTCTAAGGGAATTGCCGAAGCTGTCAGTCGCCGGTGGGCCGGTTTGCCTCGCAATGACAGGTGTCCACGACGACGTCACCGTTCTTTTTGTACGCGCATGAATCATAACTAATACGGCCTCGACACTCACCCGGTAAAACGAGACGTGATTTTTTTTTCGGTGCAGACGAATGCCTATTAAAAATGACATATTAATACATATGGAAACATCTGAATTCGGGGACAATTACCGTCCAAAAGCATATCTGGTGATATGTTTTTGAACGGTAATTGTCTCCGCACTTGGATATTTCAATGTGCATTAAATTGTCATTTTTAATAGGGGTACGATTTGGTTTTTTGTCCGGTCATGATGGGACTTAAAATGGGAGCAAACCCCTAGAACTGCTCGATTGGCTTGTGATTCGACTTGTACTGGCTTTTGTGTGTTTGCAAAGCCATGAAAAACAATTTTATTTAAAGACCTCTTTTGGGCACCGACAAATTAGCTTTAACGATCTTTTCTGTAATTTTGGGGACGACCTGTTGTATAAAGGGATGGAAGAAATGTGGGAAAAAATATTACTGCTTTTTTAACTTTACATTTCAGTCTTTGAGTAAATCTTGTGTGTTTTTATTAAGCAAAAACACCAGTTTTAAATGTTAATGTTTATACTCTGTGTTGTCAACCCTATCATTGAGTAAAACTGTGTACAAATTTAAAATAAAACTGTAAAAAAGGTGGAATAAAAGATAGTAAATTTATAGCTTTTGCTTATCTTGTATTATTTAATGTTAGTAATAATTAAAATGGGTATAGAGACAAATTATAAACAATGAAATCATAATTGGTACAACTAAGTGAACTTGGAAAACAAAACATTGTAATCAATATTATTAAAACATTATAGCAATAATAATGGTAATTAGCATTATTAAATAATAATTATAATAATATTACAAAAATATTAAAACAGTCAATAGTACCAATCTCAACTAAAAACTATAGATTTAGAGTTCAAAGCTAAAATTTGAGATTTCCAAAAAAAAAAAAAAAAAACTGTAGGGTTGGCTACACAGTTTATACTTAAAACCTTTATCATTTTAAAAAACAGTAATTTTTATAGAAGGATTAATTTGTATCTGAAACAAAGTTAAAAACAGTAATATTATCTGTTATAGTTTTCTAGGTTTAAGTATTTGTGATTTTAATTGTAAATACAATGCTTTCTTGGTTTGATTTTGTGAAGTTTGTTTACGTTGTAAATATGATGACCTTTCATTAAAAAACAGAAAAGAAACATATTAAAACTATAGATGAGTGTATAAATTTGTACTTTTATCCGTATCCAATGCATTGGCACTCAAATTTTGTTACTAAAGTATTGGAATTTTGATGCAAACATTTTTTAAAGTGTAAATATTTTTGTATGCATTTTATTATGTACCAGTTTTTTTTTTTTTTTTACTTTCCAGTGGTTAACAATGTGTAATGCTTTTTAAGTTGGAAAAAAAATTCCGTTTTATTTATTAACATTAATAGTGTGGAAAATTGAAAGACCTTGAAAACAAAAGTATACATAAAAAAGTTAATGTGTGAGGCAAATGAATTACAGTAGAATTTCAATGGAATTGAGTTCATTGTCTTGACTATTACGCTGTCTTTGTTTTGTTCTTTTAAATGACAGAGCTAAAAGATGAAGTCAAAGCTAGAATACTTGCCAATTATAATACACTTTTGCTTCATGTTATGGTCTAACGATCATGATTAAAAATTAAAAAAACATATAATGATTTTCTGAACGTAACACGTATAAACCGATTAATAATTGTGCACGTACTTTTATTAATTTTTCATTCCACTTAACATACTATTTTTTTTTTTTAAATCACACCAAATGTTTTTTCTACATTTACTTAATTAAACAATTTGTACCGCTTTTAATTACTTTGTCATTAATTTTTGGCATGACAAATACTCATTTAATGTACAGTTCATTAACAGATCTAGAATTAAAATCAGCTCATTAATTTCTATGTAAATTCTGTAGTCACAGGTGAGTGACCAAGATGGATGTCAGTGAGACTTACAATGTTTTTTTTTTTTACTCGCTTCAGACTTGCATAGGACTTTTTGTTTGTTTTTGATCCAATTGTTCCAACTTTTTATCTTCTTTTTCTCTTCCGACGTTTGCGAAAAGTAATGAAATTACCGTTAAGGAAAAATTAAGATTACTTAATTGATATCATTGAAATTGTAATTTTTAATAATTATTTAATAACTAATGTTATTCTTATAAATTTAGTATGATTAAACCTTTAATCTAATTTTGTCGAAGTATGATTTATATGAAAGTTATTAATATAATATTGGTAATTATCATCCATATGTTATTTTTTTGTTAAGCAGCAATCAATTTTAAAGACTGTTGATCAATTCTTTATTTTAAATTGATTTCAATTCTTATTATTGGCCATCATCATAATAAAAGTCTATATTGAATATTAAAAAAAGTACAATGAGCACTTTATACCAAATTAAAATTCTGACTTCCACTTTAAATACAATAAAATGTTTACCATTTTAGTTTTTTTTCAATTATCACAATTAAGAAATGTAATTGAATATTATTTATATATACATATATAGAGTATATATATATCGGAGGTTCCAAACCGTTGTTTCAACAAGTTTTAACTCCCATTAATATGAAAAGTACAGTAAAAGTACAGTTTATATCCAGTGTTGAAGATTTAAATTAATCATGGGATTATTGATCAGGTCGCTGTTATAAAAAAGAGATTATGAATAATTGTTTTGATTATGAATAATACGTCTGCTGATTGAAAATTGATTGCTGCGCATTGCAAAAATTTAATAAATATTCAACGCGTTAAACTTTGCAAATTGCATTCATCAATTCGGTTAACAAAATTCACACTCCTCATTTATTTATATGCGTACAAATAGTCATTCTTTTACACCCTTATAAACATACTTATGGATTAAACAAATGAAAATCAGTCTGCTCAATCGCACTAAATATATTCTAAAATAAAGCACCCACAGTATTGCAATCTCTTTAAAATATTCAAATCTCTAAATGGTCTTTATATCACAATCCTTCTTTCCATCGTATACCTTTTATCTCGACGTCATAATCTAATATTTAAATGATTTCTAAATTCCTGGCTAAGACGCGCACAATCTTCTTCGAATTCTATTTTCCTCGTATCCATTTCATTTCATTTCATCTCATTGGATTAGAATTTATAAATGCAAGTATGATGATAAAAGTGTATATTCGACAAAGTCAAATGTGACATAAAATTCTTTTTAATAACGATCAATTACAGAAGAGGGAAAAGTTTCGGTTGGAAGGTGATGCGCGAATAAATGACAAACGTCCCACAAGTCGGCAGACCTTCCGGTAGGTGGGGGGGGGGGGACAAAAAGGTGTTACGTCAGAGGCCGTGTGAACGAACTCTTACAAATACGACGAGATTTTTACGTTCGAACACTTATGTCAAAAAGCGACCATTCCGCTGTAACGATACCGCGGTATCTGTTTCCAAGTATTTCAGTATGAAACATCTTTGTGACGTAACGTCCTATTTGTGTACGTCACGATCGCAATGCGATCTACCGTAATAGAAGCGGACTCCACCCCTTTCCAGTCATTCATTGATACTGATTACGTACTATATAAGGAATGCGTGTGTATATATATACGCGCGCGCGGACTCTAATACTTGTTTTTATTCAATTCGAGTCTTATTTTTAGACGCTTTTGTTTGACCAAGGAAAGTCTTTAAAGTGATTAAGAACTTTTTCATCAAAGTCACTAGTCACTTTCATTGCTTTTTTTTTCTTCTTTCTTCTTTCTTCTCATTTTCTTTACATTTCCTTTACATTACTTTGTTGTTAACATCGCTCCGTTGTTTTCCTGTTTGTCATTTGTTTATTTATTTATTTATTTATTTTGCGAAGTGAAGTTATAAATATTGCCGGATAATGATTGTTATTTAAGTTTTTATAGAGGAAAAAGGATATTATGATATAAAAATTGGTCGGTTTTAAATTTTAGTAAGCTGAATTGTAATTTGTGACGTATGTTTTAAATGCACTGTAAAAAATGCTATGTTGAATCAAGTAAAATCGAGTTGAATCAACTCATTTTCTGAGTCAAATACGATCAAGCTTATTTATAATTTGACACAGCTCATTTTATTAATACGAATAAAGTATCTTTTGAGTTGAATTTACTCTATGTATAGTTGGTGCGAAAAAATATTTGATTAAATAATTTTATAAAAGAAAATTTCGCTAGGGTTTGAACTCGGTAGGTAGATGTTTCAATAGAGTGTTAAAACTTAAACCACTACGCTAATGTCACTGTTTTGTAACACGAGATATAGACAGATCGTCGTTTCGCCAATTTCAATTATTCAGTTGAAATATCGAGTAAATTCAACTATATAAATATGGGAGGTTTAACTCTAATATGATTGTTTTAAGTGTGTCTTCATCAACTCTACCATCGAGTTGAAAGCACTCAAAAAATTTTTTTCAGTGTGTTATCAAATTTTAATTTACAGATAGTTTTTTTTTCTTAAATATTACCCTTGTGGAAAAGAATACTGACAAATGCTGAAAAATACTGAAACACTGGTAAAATTGGGAATTTTCAGTATTCTTTTCTACAAAAGTATCGAGGTAAACATTTGTATATATATTTTTTTGCATATTTATATATGCTAAATGTATGTTTGTGATATATACCATATATACTCTGATATACATGTTATATATGCTCCATATATATGCCATATATGCCTCATAAATGTTGATTTTTACATGCCTATATTACATACTTTTAATACTTATACATTTACTTATTTAAATTAATCTAATCATATATTTTTCTCACAAATACCAAGCTATCAATTAAATAATTATTTTGATTAGTGAAACATGACGCGCACTATTACTCATAAGATAAAACGAATACCAAAATATTTGTGACGAAAAAATCACCGTGGTCGCTTTGTTTACACAAATTACACCGAGTAAATTGTTATCGACAATCTTGAACGCGATGTTTACGTTTTGTCAACTAGATGTCACCTTCTCGTAAACCAGTTACAAAACTGGTTTTTACATACAAAACTTTTTGTATGTAAATTGTATGTTTTTACATACAAAAATTTTACAAATTATTTTTACATTTCTCGACGTGTTTTGTTTCGATCTACCGAACGTTATTATTTTTAATAAACTGATTTCCGAATTTTAATGATTACATTTTATAACATTTGATTGAAATGACAAATAAATGTTGATATCCCGCAAATATAATGCCAAACTATTAAACTTTTTATTATAAAAATTGATCTTTCAGCGTAACATTTTAATTGGCCCGACGGAAATGGAAAACGCGAGCCGATCAAAATATATAAAACAATGAAATTTAATTAATTCCGGACTAACGTCAACTTTTACGGGCTATACTGAGAGGAAAAAAAGTTGTATTTCAAATTACCATACTTTCTGGCGTTGGAAGGATTTTGCCCACAGTATCCGCTATTTTACCATACAATTGTAGTAAAATTTTATATATGATATAGTAAAATTTTATATTCAGATATCCCTTCGACGTCAAAATGTACACTGAGAAAAGAGAAATATCATAAATTACTACTGTTTATATAAATTTAAGGATATATTGGAAAAATAAATGTTTTTACTATAAATAATAGTAAACTTTAAAAGCTACCCTAGTAAAAATCAAACATATATGGTCATATATGGATTAAGAAAAACATATATGGTCATATATGGATTAAGAAAAACATATGGATTACGAAAAAAACATATATGTTCATATATGGTTTAAGAAAAAACATATATGTTCATATATGAATTACGAAAAAAAATTTTTTCGTTATCCTATATGATCCATATATGAACATATATGTTTTTTCTTAATCCATATATGAACATGTATGTTTTTTCCGTAATCCATATATGTTTTTCTTAATCCATATATGACCATATATGTTTTTTCTTAATCCATATATGACCATATATGTTTGATTTTTACTAGAGTATGCAGTAGCTTTTAATACAATAGTAATAAAAATTGCTATTATGATTATCATTACTATTATTAATAGGTGAATACTTCATTTCTCGGAGATATCCCTAAATGAATATGAATTGTTGTAAATTTTACTGTTACTTTTGTCTCAGTGTATAGTAATTTTTGTTATAACTTTTTCTTCCTCGGTGCAATATAAACGAAATTTGAACGGTTTACAACCATAAAAGTATTGTTTAATAGTTTTAATTGTAAGGTACGGTTGTTATTGTTATAACTTGCAGTCGATCAATTTCCACAACTATTAAGTTATTAAAACCGGAGCGGGCTTTTCGTTGCGTCCCACGGCGGTTTATCAGCGCGGGCATCATCGACGAATCCCAACCCAAACACAGTTATATCGGGAATGTCCGTCGAAATTTTAGCAATTAAATTTAAAAGCAAGTCCACCTTGACATTTCCATTTATATTAATTTGTTCTTTAATTCTCGTCCCAACGTTAATGCACTTTGTCAACGGGCGACGCACAAAATTTCGACGATATGAAACAAATTAACTTAATTCCCTATGATAATGAATTCCGTGTTGTGCAATGATGGAACAACACGATCTCGCATTCAGCCGTGAATATCCCGAAGTTTGCTATTGAACCGACAAGGTGACAGCATTTTCGTTAGCTCAAAAAAAAAAAGAAAAGAAACTCCTTGGATTATGATAATTTTTCATCCATCTTGCCTTAGATTCGTCGTCCATTTGGTTACTGTTTTTCTCCAAAATTTCTTGACAAAATAAGGTTCCATCTTTTGGCCTATCAGTAACATATACACTGAGAGAAATATACTTAGAGTATATACGATTATTGTAACCTTTTTTTTTATTGATAAGATATTTGATAAGAAAATATTTTTCTTGTCAGATGTTTGTAATTTGAATGCATAAGACAGTGATTCTAAAAAGTACTATCACTGATAGGACAATTAAAATGAAATTTAAAAATTATATCCCTATTATTTATACTTAGAAAGTTCTTTTTTCCAACGGCGAGAAATGAACTCAAATTGCAATCGCTCTAATGTGTTGAATGTTGACAACTTAACCACTCAGCCACGAGTCATTTTTATTTACCTAGCCTTGAGATATTTATGGTTTAATTGTACATCAGAGAATCTCAAACCACTGTTCTTAATGATTATACTCGTCAACGCAAAAAGTCCTATCACTGTTGGTAAATAGGTCTCACAATGTTAAAACAAAACACGGGCAATGCCTTATGCATTCGCTTTACTAACACAAATCGTACTTTAATCATATTTTTCTCAGTGTAGTAATTATTTTATATACACTGAGAAAAAAGATATATCACAAATTACTATGTTTTGTATCAATTTGAGGATATATTGGAAAAGTAATTATTTCTACTGTTAATAATAGTAAAATTTAAAAGCCACATAGTAAATATTAGTAGAAAGGTACTAGAAATTGCTTTGATAATTATCATTTTTACTATTTTCAACAGTAAAAATTTTTCACTCTTCAGAGATATCCTCGAATGGATATAAATTGTTTTCAATTTCACTGTTACTTTTTTCTCAGTGTATAAAGTTTAAAAGAAAAAGTTATTTTCCCTTTATTAATATATTGAGAAAGTTGGAATAATACAAAGCATTTTAAATGCCACGAGCAAATTCCAAATCATTATGACAATTGTAACTTAATCTTCGATATCGACAGGGCCAATTAATCGATTTACCAAATTATCGATTATCAGAGGTCACGATTAGGAGATGTAATTAATTGAGATTGTCCCCAAACGTCAACGTCAGTTGTAATTTCTCTCTTTGCACATTAATTTTTATTTCCAGGCCACATTCATATACGATGGCATATTAATGACCCTTTTTTTGCCTTCTTTTCTTTCCTTCTCTTCTTCTTTTTACCCTTTTTTTCCCCCGTCTGAAATCCTTTCTCTCGATAAGGGAAAATGATACGTTGATGATGATACTCACACGTATACGTAAACATGATCAAATGTATCGTGGAGTACGTTTATGCACTGACACGTTACGATAGAAAATTGTATCTTCTGGTCTATTGATTTCTTCACTCGGCACAACAAAAGAATGGCACCATTCAGCCCACATGGTAAAATGACGTCAAAATGACGAAGCTCAAACCCAGGCCGCGGCTTGGAGCATCATTTTAAGCAGTAGATACTATTTTTATATTGAATCCATTCCACTAATCTTTTAGTATTATTTGCGCTTTATAACGCAATTTAAAGTATTATATATAATCTAATAAATAAAAGATTGTTATGGAACTGAGGAGCGAAAGGTTTTTCAAATTGAGCATTTAAAAAAAATAATGTTTGTAAATGTTTGGAAGATCAAATTAATGATATAAGAACAATAATATTGTTGATTTACATCCAAAGGATGTAAAAATGGATAACTTTTTTTTATAAATGTAAATACAACATAGAAACAATGATTTAAGTTTTAAAACTCTGTTAAAATGTGTACACTGAGAAAAAAGTTATATTCAAAATTACTATACCATATGAGTTCTAACAGATATCGTCATTACTATACCAATTATAAAGAAATTTTCCATTCGATATGGTAAATTTTTTTATTTTAGTGTTGTAAATTTGTTTGTTATTTTGGTGATTATTATCATACTAGTATATTAAATTGTATTATATCGAATGGAAAATTTCATTATAATTGGTATAGTAATTTCGTAGACACCATAGACGATATCTGTCAGAACTCATATTGTATAGTAATTTTTAATATAACTTTTTTCTCAGTGTACCTACTGAGTTCAAACCCTAGCAAAAGCGAGTTTATAACAAGTTTTTTTTTAATTAAATTATTAAAATATTTTTCAGTACCAAGTATATATAGAGCCAATTCAACTCAAAGGATATTTTATTTGTATTTATAAAATAAGTTATGTCAAGTTATAAATAAGATTGGACGTATTTGACTAAGAAAACGACTTGGTATTTTTTACAATTGCATATTTAATTAATAATTCATTGTAAAAAGGGAATTGTAATATATTTGTATATAATATTATTTCCAATTTTATATTGGATGCTATATCCGCCACCCTGTTTCTGTATTTATGAAAGACCGTTCAATTTTGATCCGCCGTTCAATTTCGCCGGTTTATTTATTTAGCCGGCTTTGCATAACATAAGCCAATGCACATCCGAATTCATATTTTATGGGTATGTTATTTGTCCGCTTGAATTTTTCATTGATTTTCCTTTGCAATCTCAAAGGAAGCTATTAATTAGGGCATTTTCACGGCTGGCGTGTGACGGGGCTCAAAAACTGCTTGATAATTTCTTAATTAATTAAATTTCGAACGGGGATAAGTTTAATTATGCATTTATTATTTTATTTGTTGATTTTTTTTTATATATGTTGTGAGATAAGCGGTGAGCTCTCGCCGGAATATAAAGGGACGACGGGTAATAATATTAAACTAACCATGGGTAATATTTTTAGAAACCTTGATATTTGTCTGTTTTAGAAATAATCAATATATTAGATTTTTTCCATACGTATATTAGATGACGGTCGCAGGCTGCACGCATGTGTGTGTGATGCAATAAATTTTATACAGATTTCTTTATTAATACCCATAAATTGTTCGCGCCAAGTAATTGAATGTGATAATTAATGTTCATTTTGTCGTGTAACAAATAAATGTTTACAGATTATTATTTCAATATGGATTAGTGTCAATGAGTAGTGTAAATCAACATTTGTTAGAAACGTTAAAAGATATAATTGTGTCGAATAAATTTTTTATAATTGTAATAAGTGATGTAAATAATTTAAACAAATTTTCATCTGGAAGTTATAAATATTTTTATAACATACTAAAAAGAACTTCGTATTAAAACACATTTTATGTGAAACAGAGTAATGTTTATTTATAACAAATTATAATTTTGACGAACAAAAAAGAATAATTATGATTTATTTGTATTTACGATGGATAAAATTAAATATTTAAAAATTCAGCCCTGATACACTTCAAATTTGAAGAAAATGTTATCTGGTATTAAGATTAAATTGTTATCTGACGTTTAGAAATTGTTATCTGGTAGTAGATTTATGTCCAATAAATGTTTAAAAAATTTTAAAGCTCATCTCACAACTCGCATTCAAGGTACGCGTAATGTAACATTCCATCATTTATCCATTCATCCTTTATAGCATTTTGTATTACATGTCCAAGTCAGAGTTCAGTTTTGATTCATCCAAATTAAAGTTCCAATCTATTTTAAAAGTAATCCGAATAATTAAAACAAATATATATTTTAGTTTTGGTGTAACGTTTTTGATACATCATTAAATTTAAATTTTCAACCTTGTTAACTCTGGATTATTTTTCGCTCTGATAACGATTATTTAAAATTCAAAGGTGAGGTAATTCCTTGATGGTCGAACGAATAAGACAAATGAGAATTTCCCAACTTTACTTCATCATTTTTTCTGCAGATGTTCATTGTTATATAAGTAATTTAATTTTTATTTATCCAGAGTTAGATTCAGTTTTAATGAATCATTATCTATTCATAATATAAGATCATGTTAAAGTTCTATAAAACGCACAGAGAAATAATAACCTGTCTAAATGATTATTATTACAATTAATTAAAATAAATACAAATTAATATTAATATTAAAACAATGCTACCAGATGAAAATTTTCTTCAACAAGATATATTAATTAAAGTTTGTTATAGAATACTACTGCAATATTTTACTTTTATTTGTATGAAATAACATAATGTATATTGAAATAAGGAAAAAAATAGACATTATCTTTTGATATAAGAAGACAAGTTAGTTGTTTCAAATTCATACGCAAATAACATATATTTATCCGTATAATGAAATACGTAGTAGATATGTACATAATATAAATTGTAAGCTGAAATAATGACATTAAAGTAAATTCATCTAATTAGAATATATGTTGTTGTTCTAAGCTCAAACCATATCAAGAGTTGTTGCAAAGGACAAATCATAATTATTTGAACTTTTGAAAGGTCATTATTAAAATGATGGGACAATAAATTGTAATATAAATTTAGATTTATTCAAGCGGTGGTACTGGGTTTGATGCGCAACTTTGGAGTGAGTAAATAACAAAATAAGGATTTTTAAAAGTATATTAATATGGAAACTTAAATATTATTATTAGTCTACTAGATAATTTTTATCTTTAAGTAAAAAAAACTCTTGTTTTCTTTTTATAAAGAAATAAGACAGTTTACTAACTTCGTACAGGATACAGCTCAGAAATAAGCTTTTAGTTTATCCTCAAAAGTGCCATTCAATCATAATTAGTCTTAAATTTGATTACCAAAACTGCAAATAATTTCCATAACTATCAATAAAAGAATCCTCAAAATTTCAGTCAGACAAATGCATCGCGATATATAATTTATCTTTCATATAATTATTCACAATTTGAGGCAATCTTTGAATCTGTTAAAGCTAAACTAACATTACATTTTCATTAACCCAACATCATTTCAACGGTAGTTAGAGCAGGAGTGGCTATTGCTTGATTCTAATTCTTCGGTTATGTTCTTCTCGAATGATACGAAGTGGAAATGGTCCTTTTATGGAGTTTAATGAAAGAGTTTAAACAGTCTTTAAAGTTATTAAAGAAACATTATCTTTTTAAGAAACTCGCGACTATTTTTAAATTAAACTTTAAGGAATTTAATTTTAATGTAAGCGAATAAAAAAAGAATCAATTCAATTCTGCGGATAAACATATTTATCAAATGAAACTTACATTTATCAGTAATAATGTTAATTAAATGGAAATAAACGCTTAGAAGATTTAGATCTACTGGTTTATAAAAAGCGTCGAAGTTAATGTACCAAAATATGCCAACGTCATTTAAAATTTAGTATTAGTATGTTCAATTTTGTTCTACGACAATTATCTAGGAATTAATTATCAATTTAAAATTTATCAATTCAATGTTTTAAATTAATAAAGTTGAATAAAAGATTAAGAACATTTTTGTAATATCTTTTAACAAATTAAAGTTGTTAATTAATAATGCAGCAAATTTTGCTGGAAAGTTAGCTTGTACAAATTAATTTTACTTTTTTTTGTTGTATTTTTTAAAAAAGAGGAAATAACATAATTATTGAATATCAAAATGATGCAAGAGTATTAATGAAAATGCAAAAAAGAAAAATATGACTTAATTGATCAGTAATATTATTGGATATCTAGCTCGACTTAAATTAAAGAGTGTGAGATTTATGAATTCTCACTGACCGATTATTACACGCCATTGAAAACACTTGACACAGACTCGTAATGACAGTAACTAAAAACATTTGCATTAACTCAAGGATTCTTTGTGATGGCCGCGGGAAACAGGATCAACGATTGAAGAACAATTTAAAAAACTCAACTTATCACTATGATCATCGATAAGTCATACGTTTCATAGGGAATATAAAGTTTTTATTATAGTTTGTTACATTGTAATTCTGGGTAATCAGAGTAGTAATATTCAGCTAGTTTATTTAAAGGCTTTTACATAGAGAAAAATTTATTAGAAGTTGCTATTAAAATTTTATAATAACTTTGAAATATATGTGCATTTATAATATTCCTTATAACATGATGTTAGTAGTCGAACAATTGTTAAAAAAATATCCTTATCAAGGAATAGAACCATCTGCAAAAGTATTGGTCTTTGTCAAACTCTAGTTTTATTCAATCTTATTCATTTTCTTCTAATATTTCTTATACAATATTCTACTATATCGTAAGAAAAACTATAAATGCACCCATATCCCCGAGTTATTATAAAATATAGTAGGTCTACAACTAATAAATTTCTTTCGGTATATAAAATATTTCAGCTCCCAAATTGTGCAACATAATAATTAATAAGAAGAACGTAATCATATAAAGTAAAGTGTTTTACCATACATGACATTTCGTTTATATCAACTGTAAAAGTGGTTAGCCATAAATTATTCCTTTATAAAAAGACTGATTTAAGAGAAGAAAAGATTTTAACACAAAGAAAGATACTGTCCTCGTATATAAGTGAGTATTTTACTTCTTTCATACGAGGATCAGAGTGGCTTTGCATACAACTTTTAAAACCTTATTTTGTGAACAAAGTTAAAATCGTCATTACAAAAATACTCCATAATGATAGTAATAAATAATTTTGCAACGAAATTGTTGACAAATTTTTTTTCACTTCTATAGTATGACGCATCAAAATTCCATTAAAACCCAAGAATTGAGTCTAAAACTCATTTGAGCTATGTCTCTATTTTGCGAATTGAGAGTATAGTTTATCAAATAAAATTGTTTTGATTATATTTACAAGTATATGAACTTTAATTTACAACGGAACCTTTAACGAGTTTATTTTATCGCTGTTTGAACTTTCATGATTCATATATTATCTTCTTTTTTTATCATTATTAGGATTTTTATAGTCTTATTTGATTTACAAAAGAGAAAAGAATAAAATTACGAATTCTTCACGGGTGAAAATGAAAAAGGACTAAAGGTCTAAAAAAAAAGAAAAGAAAAAAAGATCTCACTGTACATTGATTTTAAACACAATTTTCTTGTAAATGCTACATTTAATCTTATGTAAATCAGTTGTGCTATTAGAGCAGTGTTTTACTGTAATTCCAACATAAATTTCAACCTATATCTAACATATACAACTGAACAAAGCAATTAATGTTGCAATGACAAAAACATTCTTCTCCCTGCACTATAAATACCCGATATACTACAACAAAATAATTATAAAATAGATTATTATTATAGAAACGGGCACATCCATTGTTAATTTAAAATTCGCCATATTTTATTTCTTACTTTCACCGAGATAATTTATTTCGCGCTGAATTAAAGCTGACAAGATCTTGAGGGGAAAAAAAATGTGTACCACTGTCGAGAATTAAAGTATATTCCCATTTCACCAATAATCTTCGCAATTTGTACCACACGAGTATTTTTCTCCCGACGCATTCCATCCAGTTATTTTTATTTAACGGACTTATCCTGCGCGAAAATAATTAAATGTACACCCATTTTAAAAGCGTGTAAGCTCATTTTTTTTGTAAAGGTCATCTGCGACATTTAATTTGATTAAAAAAAAGAAAAAAAAATTAGTACAAAAGTTGCAACAAATTGAAGCATATCACGTCTGCCGACGGCTACGAAAAATGTTATATATTTATTGATTGGTGCTAGGTGATTGCTCGTTCCATCATAAAGAACGCGAACGCTGCATTAAACGAGTGCACTTAACCAATTGAAAGGGTCACGACATACAACTATATACCACGAGCCCCGCTCTAATGTACGCGACGTCGACTGAAAACTTATATTAACAATCAATATTTAATTTGCGACCGGTTGTTGGCGAATTTTGCAAAATAACTTTATCATGCTTTTTGCTCTTTTGTTTCAGGCCCAGTCGGACGATGACGATGTGGCGGACGAAGCGTCCGTCAACATGGCTGGGCCCGATGATTTCATGACAGAATTCTTTGCGGACGTAAGTACAATTTTAACCATTTATTATTCCTATACTTTTTTCGTGACATGTTTTTTTTTATATATAATTACAACCACTGTAATCTTTTATAAACTACTGTGGTTTATAAGATTAATTTTAAAGTAGTACAATGAAAAGATAAGAGTATAATAATTTACTACCGATGATAAATCAAGCGCATATTAATGAATGAAATTGTTGATTATAATTAATAATAAAATTTAAATTTAAACTGATTAAGAATCTTGAAGCACACTTTTATAGCTGAACAAAAGTAGAGTAATCGTTCAGAAGATTTTAATAAAAGAAATTAATATGAAGTGATTGAACAAGATTCTTCCACTGACCAAAATATACATAAATTTGCCCGAGTTTTACATTATTTGTAAACTGCGAATGGCGTATGTATACGGAGAGAAAAGATACATAAAAATTACTAAAACTGCTAGTAAACTAGTCACGTACTTGAAAAAAGTTGACAAATTACTATCTTAAATTAGTAAAAAGAATTTTGACAACAGTTGCCAGTTTTCCAAGGATAATTGACGACAAATTAACACGTTTTGCTGTCGACTTAAGAAATATCATATACAACTTTTAATAAGTTTTAAATATTTTTAATATTATATTAATTAATTATCTTTATGAAATCATAATATAATAATCACTAATATTTGAATTATATTCAAAAAAAAAAGTAAAATTTTGGATAACTTTTGTTGAATAAAATGGTCGCACTGAAAGTTCGCAGTTATTGAAGGAAAAGCGGGAAAAAGTGAGACGTTACGAATATACGAAAATGATATAGGAATGCCATTCTTCGGAGCTTCCTTTTTGCTGGCAGGTACTATCACTCGTTAACGAGATTGCACACAGTATACACGTACACAAAACGAAGCCAGTTAGAGCTTACAACCCTGGCTGCTTCTGATTTGACACTTTGTTCAATTAATACTTGATGCCACGCTGCCATAATATCTGCTTTAATTACTTGTTTTGCTTTTAAATAAAAACGACGAATTCAGGGCGCAAAGCTCGCAGAGAAGTTTACTTGTCAATAGAGCGAAAATTCAAACTTTTCACATCGCTATGTAAAATGTGCTCTAAATACATCTTTGCTCGTGGTAGAGTTGAATTTAATTTGTACCCTGAGAGAAATTTATTAGTTGTCGCAACAGTATTTTGTACTAACTCGGAGATACGTATGCATTTGCAGTATTCCTTATAATATGATGTAACATCTTAAAATAATATTAATAAAAAGTGTCATTATCGAGGAATAGAATCAATTTTTATTGTAGATAAAAATTAATTTGAATAACTCGGTTAATGCAATCACAGTATATTGAACAACATAATGGATTAGTGACTGTGAGGTATTGAGTTCTATTCTTCGATAAGGACATTTTTTCTTATATATTTTTTTTTTAAATACTACATCACATTACAAGGAATACTATAAGTCCACACACATTTCCGCGTTATTATAAAATATAGTAGCAATTAGCAATAAATTTCTCTCCGTGTATGCGTATACTTAATTATACAACATCAACTGTGATGTAATGACACGAATTATAATTTTTCTCAGACGTTATTAAGCAATATTAAATTCAAGGCATTCGCTCGGTTTTACTTTTGTCATAAGAAAATAAAATTACATTTGTTATGCGAACAACAAGAAATGTTAATAATTCAGGAATATCTTGCAAAATGTATTATAACCTGCCATTAAACTTTTCAATTAAATTATACACGTTAGAAATTTGCATAAAATACGCTTTTGCAAATAATTTCGAGGAAATTTCAATTCAAATTAAACTAACGCTAAGATAATGCGAATAATTATTCCAAATGACATCGAAATGTGCAGAATTACTTTTTATATTTATTTTAATATTACAGTTAATACTTTATATTTGCGTGTAATATTATTGTAAAAGATTCTAAATACCGTTCAGCATTTCGCTTGTGTAATTTAATATAGAATTAAGTTTCAGTTGAACATTGTTTCTTGCCATGAAAAGTAATACGTTAAGCAAGGAAAAATTAAACTTTAAAATTATAATGTACGTTTCAAACATTTTCGTAGATAATTTTGCAGGCAGTTACGCAACGTGCATACGCCTCTTTCACATCTCGGATGCAATTAGAGACTTCAACTTAGTTAACTCTACGCTTCTAATTACCTATTCGTAAACTTCAATGAGTTTGATCCCAATTAATGTAGTGTCTAAGGTTTTGACCAATATAAGTGATTCAATTAATTCTCTAAATATATTAACTATAAGCTGAGTAAAATCGCGCTAGGAAAACAACCGTGTAAACTTCTATGCTAATTAATAAATTTCTCATTTAATTCCTCTCTGTTTCTTCATTGCAATTTCATGTTCAATTTTGCGATCTTCAGATACACTTTTTAGCATTGTACGTTTGAATATCGTAGTGCTATCTATTGAATTTAAATTTGCCCAGGAAAAAGTCATATATGTTTGACATATATGTTGCATATATGCCCCATATGTGTCACATATTTGGCACATATATATTGATTTTTACACGAGTGAGAAATTTGTAATAGATAATTTATACCACTATTTATATTTATAATATTTTATTAAATTTAAAACTTTGTTGAATATCAGAAGAAATCAGATAGATTTTTAATCGTAGAGAATTGCTACTGAAGGACAAAAAGAAATTGGGAATCGCAAGAAGGAAAAGAAAAGAGAAGGTGTAGGTGCAACTAGAACTGATTGTATGTTGGTAAATGAAAGCGAGTAAAAGAACGGTAAAACTCATTTCAAGAAGTGAAAAAGAAAATGTCTAACTTTTTAAGCTTAATTTATCATCTACATGTGAGTTTCCGATTAGTGCGACTTCTCATTTAATTTAAGCCTATGTGGTTTCTTTTTATTTAACTAGCAATTTAGTTTTTGGAAAAATGAAAATGTATTCATTGACTTTTTACTGTAATATTTTGTTAAAATTATTACATACTGAGAAAAATTATTAAAAAACTGATTGAAAAATTTACAATTTTTTTAAAATTGTATATAACAATGTTAATAATGTTGTTATTGTTATAAGTATAATAAATTTTACTTCTATAGAGTTAATTTTTATAATATTAAAAGCGTCTCTTTTTTATATATTTGTGATAATACAAGAAAATAATAGTGTTCAATTTATGAAGCACCTTAAATTAACTTAAACTACATTGCGTCATATAAGTCAATTTCTATCCTACTGAAAACTGTTTAATATAATGATCTTATTAAATGACATATAATTTCAACTTAAAGTGAGTTTAATTTAAGTAAAAAATGTGTAATTATAAGAAGAAATTACTTTGCCCCAGTGATCAGTAAATGCATAAAATTAGGCAAATTTCTGAAATGAAAATCTTATAACAACCTTTTCTATTTTATTCCTTATAATATCAAAAGCAAAATAAAATCTTGATTACAACAAATAACAGTAATTTACTTTAATATCAATTATTTTATCATATTTTAAATTATACGTTGAAATTACTTTTATATATCTTATTTGAACAAAATATAATTATTTAAAAAGGTTATGTTTATATACATAAGAAATATTTGCTTTCTGTCAATATAATTTAATCCCCGTGTAAATATTTCATGAATTGGTTTATAAATGTTATGTAAATCAGTAAATTATTATCAATTAATGCTTATTTGAATTCGATAAGCAGTTTTGATATAATTGGGGCAAATAAATCGTTTATTGCAATCAAATTGAAAAGGTTTTTTTCTTCATTCGAATAAAAAAATTTGTTCTCACAGTACGCGAAAACTGAACTATATTAGCAATATATTTTATTTCAAAAACGCATAATTTATTTTAATATTGAAAAGTAGATCATTATGCTAATATAGGTTAATTGAAGTCATTTGAAATAAATTTGCTTCCAGGAGTTTTTACAAAAAATTTATGTGACGTTATTGTGCCATTTAAATGAATACTTCATTGTTAAAGTGCAACGGATTCCATAAATGCAAATATAAAAAAAGTGTAATGATTTCATAAATAAACGTTATGCATAACGGTATACGGTTTCTGCTATTGATTTTTGAACCACGTTTTCTTGCCGGATAATTGAAAAATATATATATATGTTTAACGTGCATTTATATTATAAAATTAGTATGAATTCATGCATGAAATATGAAGAGTCTGAAGTATATTTAAAATTATTTATAAAATTAATCACTCAAAAGTTGTATACTTTATTAAAATAATCTTTCATATATAAATATTCTCACTAATATTTAATATTAAATATCTTGTGACTTATTTTACATATTTTTAAATGTACTTTTTAATATACTAGAAATTAGGAGAAAAAAAAACTTTAGCTACTTTCAAATTATTATCATTATAACTGTATACACTGAGAAAGATATGACAGATAATGTTCCTGTTTTTAACTTCGCTTCAGATACATGTCAATCTTTGAATAAATATTGTTATTTTTAAAAGCAAAGACACCCATTTTAAATGTTATGCTTATACTTAAAATAGAACATTATCTTTTCAAGAAGCAGTAATTTTTATTGAAAAACTGATATGTATCTGAAACAAAGTTAAAGACAATAACATAACTTGTCATATTTTTCTCATTAGTCTTAAAAAATATATCCCTTAGTAAAAATGAAACATATGTGGTCCGTATATGTTTTCATAATTTCCTTATATTGAAAATAATTACTACCAAATATCAACCATATGTGGCCATATACGGTCATATATATAATGTATAAATTTTTTATTTTCTTCTATGAAATTGTGAAAACATACACTGAGAAAAATGAAATAGTATATTTATCAATAAATTCTGGGGTATTGAACCTATATGTACTCTGTAGGTGTAACTGTAATAATTTATGGGAAAACTAAGTATGTGTAATGCATACAGTTCTATAAACATAGAATACTATACAATGTGTATAGAAAAAATTCCCAAAAATTATAAGTGATACACATACAAAGAACGTATAGGTTCAGTATTCCAGGATTTATTGCTAAATATGCTATTTATTTTTCTCGGTGTATAAGAACCATATATGTTTCATTTTACTAGGGTCAAGTTGGTAAAAGAATAATATATAACTTATAGATGATTAAGGTACATGATTATGAATTTCTTTAAAGAATGACAAAAGTGCATTGTGTTGGCGCTGATGAACGATTGAGCGGTCATCGATTAATTCAAAGATTTGAATACACTATTAAGTAGTCGATGTAATATGTCAGTGTAAAAAGACATTCTGAATATTATCGTTAAAATAGTTCTGTTATCGAACATTTGTTGGCATATAAAATTATTTTTGAAGTTGAACAATTATTTAAACAATATAAAGTTAAAAATTTAATAAATGGCACTGATACGTTATTTTATTAAAATAACAAAATCGACGCGCAATGACTGAGCAAAAAAAAAAAAAAAAAAGAACTTGAGAGAAAAATTAAATTTGTTCTACGTCAGATTGACTTGGCTTATAATTTATATTGTTTTTTACCGGTGTCGTGCTTAAACGTAAGTCAGCAGAATGTTTTATTCTTTTAAAAAAAATGATGAAGCACAAAATGTTTTTATAAGACCATTTAGTATCACTCAAAAAGCACTAAATTATTACCTGAATCACATTGAGCTGGCATATTCTTTTTCATTTTTACGTATGCTCTTGAATTTAAGCCTTTTTTTTACATTTTGATGAAGCACTAATTTTTTCTATTGAACGGTAAATTAGCAGAGAAAAAGCAGTAAATTCTGATCCGAATTAGAAGTCATTCGAGTAAGTTCCCACTGCTAGCTTAAGACAAATTCCAGAATTGAAATGGAAAAAAAATTCAATAGTTTTCCTTTTTCCTAAAATTTTAATAATAAAACAAAATTAAGCAATATTATCTATTTATTATTCATAATAGTACATAACAAAAAAGGAAATCTTATTAAAGAAGGAATATAATATATTCCTGGAATATTCTGCCCACTTATTTATTATCATGAAACAAGAAATGAATTCTGTTAACAAATTATTTTCAACACAATTGTGAACATCTTATTAAAAACAAACAATAAATTGGCAAACTATTTCCATATCATAAAGTATATCAC
>JABFPN010001285.1:0-30863 GCA_022817305.1 Leptoteleia sp. ZL-2020 | reverse complement strand
GACATTTTTCAGTGTCCTGAAAATCGAAAAATTTATGAGAATTTGACGGAAAATTTTTACAAGACATAAAATTAAAAAAATATAACTATAATAAAAATATTACAGAAAGTCGGATATTGTCAGAAAATGTCAAAAATTGTCAGAGATACTCAAAAAAGTCATAGAAATTGAAACAGAAAAAATGAATACAAACGATATTACAAATTACAATTAATTGATGTATAAAATTAATGTTTAAAATTATTAGACTTACCTTTAATACGTAGAGCAGCTTCTGTTTTAAAAATTAAAAGTTCTTTAAAACATTCTAACGACTTAAAAATTGTTTAAAAATCCATAATTAAAATAACAAATAAATATATTACTTTAAGGGTCAACAAAAATATGTACTTTCACGGAGAGAAAAAATTAGCGTCCTCGTTAAACACCTTAGCAGCAACAGCTAGGCAAACCAAAGCAGGCGTAAATAGCTGTTACTGATGTGGGACCTCAGCTGTTTCTGCTAAACTAACCAAAGTGTCATTTGATGGGTATTCACCTATCAATATTTAATATGTATACACGGCGAAAAAAGTTTGTATAATTTTTATTAATAGTTTGCGTGAAATTAACAAACTGAGTAATAAAGCAGTGACAAGGGTCTTATTTATATAATTTTATTACAATTTTCGTTTTATTTAACAAAGCCTAAATAAAAGTTATTATGTAGTTTGATAAAAATTATGTAGAGTTTATTAATATTTAATAGTAAGAAACATTTATATATTATTTTAGATAAATTGTCAAAACATTTGTTAAAATTATACAACAGTTTGTTAAAATTGTGCGCCGTATACCACTGCGCAGACGTATAGTGAAGAATCATTCGTCAATTGTGTAGTCGTTACAGAATTTGTTAATAAAATTGTGTTTGTATCTTTAGTGTATTGGTGTCGACAATTATTTATTAAGAGAAAGATAAGGTAAGTTTCAAGTTTTTATTTTCGACCAATTATTTATATTAATAGTTGTTTTTATTAATGCTTTTGTATTTTTTGTAATAATTAACGTTTTTATCATAATTTCCGTTTTCATATAAAACAATATTTATCTTCTAATTTTGTAGATAAATAATTTTATTGTTGCCATGAATCTGCAAATTGATAATTTATTACAACAGGTAAAATATTAAATTTTTGTTCACTTTTTCACTTTGTATTTGTTTCAAAAATACAAAGTTCAAGTTTTGTTGATATATTGAGGTTATGTTAATGAATATATTTATTTTATGTAATTAAATGTGTGTCTTTTTCAAATAAAAATTTTGTAACACATTAATTAAACATTTTCTTTTATTTACAATTATTCTTAATTATATCTATATAATATTACATGAATTATTTACATAAATGTAATTACATGAATTTTATTTAAATTTTATTATTTCAAAACTCTGTTTGAATTACATTTCACATAAAAGAATAGACCTTGAATTTCATGATTTCTTTTTGGAATATTGGTCAGACCAATTCATAACATTGAATCATCATTATATTTGACTTTCAGGAAAGCAAAATTGATATTGAGACCAACATCAGTGATGATGACATATCAACATTAGTTGCCAATAAATCTGTTATTCTAGACACGACACTAGATGAATCTAACTTTCTCCTGGAAGATTCTATAATCCTTGATGTCGTGCCATCATGTGAATCTGGTGCTCTTAATAAAACAACATCAACAGATCCAACATTATCAGCTGTTCCAAATTCTTTGTATGATGTAAGTTTTTAATGATTCAAAAAGGCCATTTGATATTATTTTTCAATTATATTCATTATTTTTATTTTATATTAATATTCAGTCTGTTTTTTATTAATCATTTATTATATATACAATATAAACTAAAATTATCTAATTAATTTAATATTCAGTCAAATAAAAAAAAAGAATACAATTCAACCAATAAAAATTATTTAATCAATTATTTATTTTATTATTTTATTTATATTTTATATGTATACATGTAATTCACTTATTTTTTATCCATCATCTTAAACTATGTTTAATATTTTCAATAACATTGTTATTTCATGAATGATTTTTTATTCCTTCAGTATTTACTAGCTTTTTTACAAAAAGACATTGATGGTCTCCGAGTATTAAACTTTTATAAAGAATACAATTATTTAAACAAAAGTAAAAGAAACTTGCTCTGTAGGAGAGTTATTGAATACAAAAAAAGACGTTTGTTGACAAATATTCATCCAGGAGAAAAAGTTGAAACTTTTATGCAAGTCGAAATTGATTAAAATGATTTTTATGTAACTTTTTTAGCTTATTTTCATTTAAATTATATTTCTTCAATGTTTGTATTATAATAAATTTAATATTTTTTATATGTTAAATATATTGTTTTATAATAAATTATAATAATTATAAAATGAATCAAATTTATTAAAAATTACAATATAATTAAATATAACCATATTAATTAAAACAATTTTAATTCATAAGCAATTTTTTGGCAATTAATTGCTAATACCTTTACTTTAAAATAATTTTAATGGTTTATATATGTACAAAATTATTATGCAAATAATTTGGTAATATTATAATTTTTTTTTGTTGCTTTGATCTTCTTATAATGTTTTTTGGAGGGGTTAAACTTTGTACTTATTGAAATATATTTACTTTGTAGTATCAAATCGGACAGGTTCAAATTATTAGCGGAAACAATCAATAAAATTTTCCCGAACGAACCCGCTTGTATTTATTACACACCTTTTCATGTTGAAAATGGCATTAGGTTGGCAGCAGATGGAATTTTATTTGCTCATTTTAATTATACGAAAAGAGTATTACGAAATGACGGTTTAGTAGAGCCAAGTACAAGAGCAGAAGCAAAAAATAATAAAATTTACCCACAACGTGATACAGGTATTAATAACTAAATTCTATATAATCTTTACATATTTAATTTTTTTCAGATAGGTTCGTAATTCATATAATATTAAATAGATTTACAGCAGAAAAATATTATTTTTTGTAGGCAGCGAAGAAAGTTTGCAGTGGATAAAAGAAAAGATAGGACCGGAACTTGAAGTTCTTTCTCATTGGAGAAATACATTTCATACGCGGAAAGCAATGCTTTATACAGAAACTGTAGATGTTTATAGTTATTGTGAAACGTTTCCCTGTATCAAATTACAAAATGGGCAAAATTTGGTATTTATAGGTTTTATCATAAAATAAGTTATATTTATTATAAAATATAAACATATATTATATATATATTTCTTTATTGTAAAATTATGCAATTATTTTCTGAAAAATTTCTGTACAATACTCTTGCTTTACAGATAAAACAAGATTTCGAACAAATGTTCCCTGGAAAAAGTAATTTGTTTACTAGTAGATGGCCAGAGATAAAAATTATATTATTGCAAGAACTAAAGAAAATAAATAATATACGTAATTCTGAAGATCGAGCTTTACAAATTTTGTCTGATACAACTCGTGAGCTAATTTTATGTGCAGTGTATACAATTTTTCTTGTTCAATAACTCGAAAGGCTATTGATTATTTATCATATTTCAGATGTACCGGATCAAATAGTGTTTTATTTATTGCCTTATCTTCTTGATGAGAAGCGAAAAAATAAAAAAAATAAGACTGAGGGAATACAGAGGTCGTATGATATCTTAGCACGACGAAATGCTTTTTTGTTACACGTAGAGGTATGAGTTTTATAAAAAATGTTATACTTATTTTTGTTATTTATTAATTTGTATTTTTTTTCTAGAATGCCACAGAATTAGAGAGTAAAGTAAATAAAATTAAGGAAGTTCTGCGCAGGATTAAGCTAATGTTTCAGCCAGTTGTGGTTATGGTAGGATCTGTACACAGGATCGAAGCTTTTCATGTTCTTGTTAATGATATAATTTTTAATACTGATTCGTGCCTATCAAGTTTTGATTTGGCTATACAACTTTATTTCGCGCTTGACTGTAAATTTCCGGACAACGCATTCAGTCTGTGGTATTTTCTTCAAAAAGCTGGCTTTTGTATTGATACTCCAGGATATAAATGCACTACATCTGTAAAAATGTTGCTCTCTTATGTTGAACAACGGTTCAAATAGATATTTAAATTTTATTTATAATTATTATATCGATTATTATTGTAACGTAACATCTAATGTTTTTGATCATATTGTGATACTATTTAATGTTATTCGCTAAAAATTTGTTAATCAAAATTGAATGTTTCATATGTGGATTATCCTTTGATTCTAATCATAACTTAATTCAACACATAAAAGATATTCATACCAGTATTAGTCATTTTGAATGTACCGAAACTGATTGCAACAAATCGTATGTAGCATTAAATTCTTTTATAAAACACAGATATAAAAAGCATGGATCTTCAACATATGAGCCACAGCTCCTTTCGTCAATAGAAACAGATTGTGATAATGATATTAACACTTTTCCAATGTGTTCCGAAGAACAAAATTGCGCACACCATAATTTGTTTGACATTAATGCTGATGAGTTGCATGTAGATAAACCGTATGGTGTTGATGAAACATCTAATATGAATTTTGAATACGATAATCAGTGTGATAAAAATGTAGAAGCGACAATGTTACAGTTCATAGAGTGTTTATACCAATATCCAGATATGCCTAGGAAAAGAATAAATGATATATCTTCGGAAACACTGAAACTTTTCGAAAATGTATTACAAATCGCACACGAGAAAATTATTTCTTCTTTCAAATCAGTCAAAGTTAATGTGTTGTGTATGGAAAAGGTAGATAAAGCTTTCTCTGAACTGTCCGGATGTTGCAAAGCTATTGATTCTGAATATGAACGATTAAAATTGTTTGAAAAGCGAGAGACTTACATAAAACCTGAAAGTTATCAAATTGGCGAGAGACACGAATACTACTCCAAAAACGGAGTATCACTTTTACGTAAGGTTCCTGTAACTATTGAATTTATAAGTATGCGAAAAGTCCTAACTCAATATTTAAACATTCCTAATATGCTACAAACGATTATTTTATACATGGAGTCATTAAAATTGCAAAATAGGATTATATGTAACTTCGTTCAATCTAAACTGTGGCATTGCAAAGTAAGTCATTTTCGCGAAACCCATGGATTGTGCGAAAATGATGTTATCTTGCCTCTTACCATGTTTTTTGACGAGTATGAAACAAATAATGTTTTGGGGCCTCACAAAGGTCTAGCAAAAATTGCTGCTGTATATTTAAGTATTGCTGTTTTACCACCTAAATTTAGATCCAAATTAGAAAATATTTTTCTATTTATGTTGATAAACTCACTTGATATGAAAGAAGTAAATAATACTATTGTTTTTAATGCAATAATAGAAGAACTGAATTTTTTAGCTTTGGAAGGTATTACTATAAATCATTCTACAGGAACTTTTCGTATAAGATTTTGAATTGGGTTAATTGTTGGCGACAATCTTGGTATTCACTCGATATTTGGTTTTTATGAAAGTTTTAATTCTACATACGTCTGTCGGTTTTGTTTGTGTAAACGCCAAGATTTTTCTAAAGTAATAGAAGAAAAATGTGTTCAAATGCGAGATCAAAATCATTACAATAAATGCGTAGTATCAATTGGCACAAGTGAATCATATGGCATTAAAGAAAATTGCGTATTTAATAAGGTTGAAGAATTTCATGCAATCGAGAGTGCCAGTGTAGATCCAATGCATGATATTCTTGAAGGAGTTTGCCGTTACGATTTAGCTCAAATTCTTCATTATTTTATTTACAAAAAAAAGTTATTAATTTTAGTAGATCTTAATAAACGATTACAAGCGTTTCATTTTGGCCACGATCATCATAATAATCGACCTGGAGAAATCCTCGAATCTCATTTGACTGGGAAAAATAAATGTATTTATATGTCTTCGGCTGAAATGCTTCTGTTTGTCCAAAATCTTGCTCTTTTTATTGAACTTAATGACTTAAAAAAATATCGGAAGATGAAGTTTGGGATATGTATCTTATATTAAAACAAATTGTTATAATGACTTGCAGTTCTGTAATTACAGTCGAAACACCTAAGAAACTGTCCATATTTATAAAAGATTATTTGCGATTGTTAAACAAATTATTTCCAGATTCGATAAAACCATAACATCACTTTCTCATACATTACCCTGGAGTAATGGAGCGTATTGGTCCTTTGTGGAATATGGCTTGCATTAGATTCGAAAGTTTTCATAAAATAGGAAAAACTGCTGCACGTACTGCTATTAGTCGTACAAATGTTTGTAAAACTGTTGCCATCAGACAGCAATTGATACTGCACATTGAGTTGTCAAAAGTAGAAATTAGTAATTTAATTTATATGACACATAAAAAAAATTTGTGTGAAACATCGAAATTGGAAAATGTAATGCAATTTGCTGCATTACTTCCTAAAGATTTTGGTCAAACAGTTGCAATTTGTAAATCAGTGGCTATAAATGGATCGGTTGTTTCTCGTGACTCGATTATTGTAATCTTTATCGAAGACGATGCTTTGTTTCATGTTGTACAATTCATCATAGAAGATAATGAAACTTTAGTTGTGATAACAAAAAAATTATTAGACGTTTCTTTCATAGATTATTGTCATTCTTATAAAATTGAAAATGAAAATGCTTTTGAATGGAATATTTTAAGTTTAAATGATGTTGTTTCTGCTAGAATTGCGCATGCGAATAAATTAACTGATGGATATTTTTATATTTCTAAATGTTGGTAATTTTAATAAAAACATTATTAATAATTCTGATTTCTTTAATATCGTTTTCCTAAAACTCACTCAATTGATAACTTCTCCGTAGAAAATATTAATCTGAGAATCTCTAAATGGTTCCAATGATAGATTCTGAGCAATTGTCAAAAAAGGCACATTTCACACTATTTTAAAATGTTTTCAGGAGGTTTCTAAAATACTATTAGAAAAATATTTTCGCTAGGCTTATAATTTATTTGAATTGCTTAATTTAATAATATACATTTCCATAATTTTTAATATATAAATTAAATGTTGGCCTCATTGTTTTTATTTTACATTTGTGTAAATTTATTTTGGTGAAAAGATGCACAAAGACTTCTCGCAATTGCCATTGTATAACCTATAGAAATATATTAGGAACGCTTTCACTCTACTCATATGAATTGTTATCTGCGTACTTCATTGCGTCTGCGTTTTACCGACTGTGTAGTTATTAGGTTTAGGTTAGAAACTCGTATGATATTACAGAGGAGATGTTTAGGTTATATGTTTGTAATAAATCGTCGAAATACTGTTGTTGTGTGTGCTTTCTGTTAAATTAATGAACCCAAATAAATGATTCCCCCAACAATTACCAAAAATCCGTTCTACCATGGTAACAGCAAACAAAACAAGAAATATATAGGCTATAAAAATTTTTAATTTTAAAAAAATTTGACATTTCGGTAAAAATTGTTGCCCAGTTTGATAAAAATTATTTTCAGAGTTTGATAAAAATTATGAAACTATCTCATAAATTTTATTATAAGCAGCTTCATAAAAATGATTCAGTAGTTCGTTAAATATTATGAAGCAGTTTGATAAAAATATCCAGAAGCATGTCAATTTTTGTTTCCGATTGAATAAATTTTAAACATTACAATTTTTAACAAACTGATTGATAATTCTTATTACATTTTTGCTTCGTCACTACTTTATCATGCAGTTTGATAATTTTGATCCTAGTTAAGAATAATTTTTGTATAAACTTTTTTCGCCGTGTACCAATCAGTAAATGTAAAATATGTACTACTGGATAATTGTATAATATTAATTATATTTAATTGTGTGTGTGCGCGCGTGCGCGCGTTTTTTTAATTTATTATGATTATTACATATAATGTTTTATTTTTTTTTATTTTTTATAAATTTATAAATTATTATTTATATAAAATATAAACATTTTTAAATTTTAATATTTTTTATTATATATTATAAAAATAAAATATTTATATAATAATAAAATAAAGAAAATAAAAAAAGTAAATAAAAATTATATATATTAAAATATTTATTATATATTATAAAAATATATTCTTGACACTCACTGTGTATACTTAACACTAACTGTGTATACAATAATAAATTGAAATCTAACCGGTCTTTCGCATATTAAAGTTTATTAATCAAATCAGTCGATGCGGTTTGATATGAAATGTCACTTTTTGTTCGGCACGTCAGCTGTACGTACACCAGCGCCTCTCGCTGTGTTTGAACTAAGCAACTACAGTTAATGTGTTCAGCTATTACTGTTAAGTAAGCTTAGTGGATACTGCTGAGGTCTTGTAAAGCCCTTCTTGCTTTGCAATACGTAGCAGATTTAGTTAAACTTTTCTCTCCGTGTGTATTAACTAAGCTATACTATACTTGTCGAAAAAACAAACTAAAGTATTTCTAGTTGGCTGCACTATATTTTTCTCTGAGTGTACTTAAGAAAATTTGTGGTCAGTCAGTTTTCTTAAATTATCACTTAAGTGCACTTAGTTGTTGTAGGAATGAAAATCTATCGCGGTTAAAATTAGCGTGAAGCATTACTTGTTCTCATTTAATTCCGTCCGTAATTTAAGGAAACTTAATTCAATATCTTTTCCTTAGCACGAGTCTGTAACCAAAAAGAATTTCTTAAATTACCCTCATTCGTTTTCTTTTGATAAATAAATCTTTTCTCAGCTGTAAATTACAAACAGCAATTTAATAATATTAAAAAGTCGAATGAAAGACATTTATAATTCATGTGCAAAATAATAAAAAAAAACAATTGTTTATCATGCTTACAGCATCTAACATCTAACCGCCCATTGCTCTAAAAAAATTGCTGTGATCTTACATATATGGTCTACTATCTTGACTTGATGATTTTCAAGTTTCTTTTTGGACAAACGATTAAAAAAACATTCTCTGCACTGCTATACATTTTAAAGAATTTCTTTGTGGCAGAATAAGATCTTTTATTTTTCCTTCTTTACAGAATCTTAATCCGGTTCTCACGATAAGATGACTTGATTAAACATCCTGGTTTAATGTAGCAATATATTTTCTTTTATTTTTAGTAATAATTTAAAATTTTTCTTAATTAAAAAACTACACTTTTTTTAAGCCTAAGGTATCCTGCAAGAGCATTTGGAGTATCCACCTAATTAATAATATTTAAATTATATTCAATATAACAGTGCCACTAGAAATATATGAATATTCAGTTTCATTTTCGCGCCGTAACAATCGACCGAACCGTTAATTTTGAAGATCAATATTAAATTACCATACGTGCGTACGAATGATGGGCTTTTGAAGCGGCACTCGTGAGGCTGCGAGCCGCTAGTTACTGATTGTGCATTATCATGAAATATGATCGAATCGATCCTCGGCGGAGCTAAGTTGTCAGGTGTACTCGTGCAAAATAAGACGGCTTATCCGTGGCAAGAAATGCCACACGATGAGACACCGAAGACGCTTGCCAAGTTTGGTAAAGCCGCCAGTTACACTGTTGCTAAGCGACCGTACTTTCTGACAATCCTTTTTTGGGACGCGTTCGCTCGTGCATCTTTGTCATGCCTCGCTTATGCCGCGGTCGTTCGCCAATAAGCAAAACATTTTCCTTCGATATATGCCCAGTAGGAAATTATCTAGAGGCCCAGCACTGGTACAAGACTCTTGCCAAAGTTACTAGAATCGGTATAATTTTGTTTGCCAGTAAAGTGACAGAATTGTACCAGTAATGGAGTGACATGACATACCGTATAACTAAACTTACTAGTTTTATATCTACCCTAGTAAAAATGAAACACATATATGTTTATATATGTTTTGCCATAATCCGTGTACAGCCATATATGGTCGATATATGGTAATAATTAATATCCATATAAGGAAACTATTAAAAGCATATATGGCTAGAATATTATACCAATTATTGCCAGATATCGACCATATACAGATTAAGGAGAACATATATGTATTTGTTATTTCCCTATATGATATTGTTAAAACATAAATGCACGGGGAAAAATATCAAACTTAGAATAACACGGAATACAATGCTAAATCAGCATCGTAAAGGACAGCTGTATGTAAACATTGGGATTGAACAAAGACAAAATTAAAAACAAAAGAAAATCAACTGAAGATATTTTATCTTTATTCAATCCCAATATTTACAAACAGCCATCCTTTACGATGCAGATCTAGCATGGTGTTTGAGTTGATTTAAGTGCGATATTTTTTCCCGTGTGAGCCAGATACGTTTGATTTTTAGTAGGGTAGACACTGCCAGTAATCATCCAACGTTGGTCTTGCATTGAACAATTTTTGTTAAATCACCAGTACTGGCACAAGTCTGGATCAACTTTGGCGTTGATACTTTGCCTGACACGTCTTACATATAACCAAGTTCGAACCAATACGGACCTGTATCTGTTTACCGGAGTCCAGTTAATAGTACCGGACCAGAATCGGTCCTGTAGGTCCAGTCCGACAATTTCCTACAGGGTATTTAAACACGTACACGCGCGACGAAACGTTTCGCGAGTTTATTCAAGCTGATTGAATATGGCTGGGCGCGTAATTGTCGATAACGGCCTCGGCTCCTTTTTTTAGGCCCACCGGCATAATAGTGGGAACGACGAGCCAGCACGAATGGACAATCAAGCGGCTCTTGTTCGTTATCAATCGAGAATCGAGGTTTTATCCGCGAATCCACGGGACGCGAAACGCGCCACCGGCCCCGCTCGCTGCGCCGTGCAACGTTATTATCGTAATGCGGAAACGCTACAACGAAATTCATTAGCCAAATGATAGGCCAAATTGGAGTGTCTCGCGAGCCTTCTATTAAAACGTCAACGTGATTATCGGTCGGGGTGCACGCTCACGTGGCAATCAGCGGCGTGATATTAATGCTAATGCTTGGGCACAGTGGATCACGGATGTGGGCTTATGAGGACGGCACAAAGCCACGAGATCACGTTGCACGGCCATTCTGTAATCAATTGCGCCGGATTTCCCGCGGTAACAAAGTCAACTTGCCACGTTAATTCGGTTTAATTAAGCTGCATTGGCGCAGCTGTTTCATTCAAAGTGTTCTTCGTTTATATCTGAGCTGATTCAAAATAAAACGAATAAAAATGATTTGTTTAAAGTAAATGAAGCATACGTGGTCCATGTATGGTTCAACAATTTCATATAAGGAAATCAAAAATTCATATATGGACATAAATGTTTTTAGTTAAACCGTATATGGCCATATATAGTTGATATATGGCAATATTTGATTTCCTTATATGAAATTGTTAAATATTAATGAACCATGTACCCATTTTTACTAGGGTATTTAAAAGAAAAGTGAGATATTTTAAAATCAATAATTTCGAACCAATTCATTTGGTCGATATTTTAAACGGATAATCGTTTCAATCTAAAACAATTTGTTTCAAATTCAATAGATTGTTGTTAAGAGTGCGCATGAAGAGTACTCGCTCCTTAAAATTTCCTTTTTTTTAATCCGCGCCGGTTGGCTTCTCGAAGTTCCAGGTAGCGAGTCGGGTAGCATTCCGAGTGAACCAGCATGGCGGTTGGATTAATGAGTAATTAATGCAACTTGGTTTTAGAGACGATATATCCTTGCGTTTCACCCTTGTTGGATCAATGAAGCTAAACCCTGCATGATGCGAAATTAAAAAAGAAAATACTTGCACAGAAATTGCGTGCTATTAATGTGCTACTCGTGCATCTCGATCATAATTGTTATGCTACGACGGAAACCGGTATTTTTTTAAAGACGATAATTCGGGGTGTGGCTTCTGGCGAAGCTCCACTCCGACATAAAACGAGAAAAAAGTAAAATAGAAAATTTGAAACATTTTATTTTATTTTAAGGACGTCAAAACGTCCGAACTTATGATAAAATTTATCAACCAATATAACAAATTATATATATGATAATTTCATAAGAATGAAGAACGAAACGTTTTCAAAATACAAAGTGGTAAACAAACTTTGTTTTTGTTTTATATTTATGTCCATTTTATGCCCTTTGGACGGAAAGGGACAATATTATTGTTTTTGTTTCAATAATTTGACCTTCCAAATGTTTGCAAACATTATTTTTGTATATAGACTATATCAAAAACGTTTCATTCTTCAGTTCTATATAATTTCAACAATTTTTAATAATAAACTTTATCATAAGCATGTCCCTGTCCGCAATTTATTAATAATATAGTAAATTTTATTATGTTTTATCTTTTTACTGTACGAAAATAGTAAAAAAAAAAACAAGAAGTATCGTTTTTTATTTAACATATGTCCTATATCAACGTTTTTATTCCGATGCAATTTGTCAACATCAATATATATACTCGATGCAGATCGCATACCCGGGTGGTCCTAATTCATTAGTATAAAAAGGGTTATCTAAATGAAACAAGTTTCGATCGTTGGTCTATTTTGCAATTCATACTTTTTTCCTCTATTATTTGTACTATTATTATTCATCGAGGGCTTTGCGGGATCCTAAAGAAATGAAATGAAATAAACAAATCAACAAATTGCATTGGATGATCGAAGGGATTATAACTGGCTTTCTTTCCACCCTCCGAGGGGGGGGGGGGGCAAATAAATACGAAACAAACAAAACAGATTAGATTGGACATTTGCGGTCAAATTTATTCGTCACTGCGTTTGTGGTTGAGTGAATTCTCTGACTCCACGAGCCAGCAAGAAGTCGCGAAAGTTTTTAATCGAAAATGAAGGGGCAATAGGACTACGTAGTAATAATTTTTTATGGCCCGGCGTTGTCCCGAAAATTGAATCGACGCGGTGTCCACATCGAGCAGAATGCAATTTCGTTTATTTCACGTCACACTTCCTTTCAATTCCAATACATCACGAAGACATATATTCGAATTTATTTTCCTTCGCGTCGCGTCTTACTTTTATAGTCTTTTGCCCTGTAATCTATTAGAAATAAATCACGCGCCACATTGCAACGGGATAATTCAACACTTTGCTTCCTTGTTTAACGCGAACTTTCAATACGCCGAATGATTTTCCGCGAAAGTCTATAGCCGTACTTTATTCCCGGCCGAATTGGTTTTCGATAAATCGATAATATTTGAATATTTTCGGCGTCGTTTTGCCTAATGTTTGTCTATTATTTCGCCTTCATTTTTGCTTTCCTTCTTTGATTATCTCTTTATGGCGGACGCGTGACGTTTATTTTATTATGTTTATATGGTTATTACCGTAGTCGTGGTGTACGGTAAGATAAGAAAAATATTAATTTTTCTCAGCCCTTTACCGCAGTGAAATAGAGCTCTGCACGGATACTACTTGAATCGCGCCGTGTCATTAATTTAGACGTAGAACGTTTAAGCGACAATATTTCCCGGTTGCAATTTTGAGAGCAGCATTAAGGATTTTCCACGTCGCCTGTCAAAGATTATGTAATTTATTGTGAAAATTACAACATTATTAGAAATTTCTGGGCGGGCCAATGTACTTTGTCTGAGGTTTGGATTATTCGGCATTTAAGCTCAAGAAAGCATTCATTACGATACATGAAGTGGAATGAATGTTGCGCGCTATAATATCATGCATGAATTTGGACAAATATACACGGAGAAAAAAGAATATTAAAAATTAGAAACCAAGGGATTTAAAATTTTAATAAATAGACATGTGACTTATAAACTGTAGATCGGGAGTTCAAATCAAGGTGAGTATAAAGTAATTTTTTTTTTATATAGAAATGCTTTGTCAGCCACTATGGCTCGACTGCGGCTCCTGGCCACATCCCACAGTCGATCCATTGCGGCAACATGTGTGGCTTATTGTGGCCAAGACTGTGGGCTCCCGCATGCCACAGTCTTAGCCACAGTGCTGCCATAGACTCTGCCACAATGTTTTTTCCACGCGGGTATGTACATATTTATATATACTGCATGCAATTGTTAGGTTAAATTTGTATCATCTGTTGAATATTCTTAAACTGAAACTATTTTTCTTTTCTTGAAAAAAAATCCATTTAATATAAATGGAATTACTCTTATTATAAATAGAATTTCGTTTTGTTCATATAATGAATGGAAATCCTATTTAATATAAGAATATTCTATTAATCTTAAATAGACAGTTTTGTGGGTGTATTTATTACATGTTTTGTCCATTAAGTGTCACTATTCAGTGTCTCTAACCTATGCCGTTCATAAGACAGAATGTCAAATTGTACAAAACTATATGGAATAACAGTTTTTAATAAACTGATTTAATAAATTTTCATAATTTAGTTTGCCATATAATGATATTCTGCAAGTATAATGCCAAACTAGTAAACTTTTTATTAATAATTATTTTTTTTCTCAGTGTATTATTAAATATATGGCTAAGAGCAAGAATAATAATTTCCATTATTTAAATTTATACCTTGTGAAATATAAAATGAAAATGCTTAGTGTGAAGCAATATAATTTTTGTATTTTCTTTTGTTTGTTTCTAGAAGAACACGGTTATCAAATGGAAATCGTAATTGACACCCGGGAGGACTACTCTTCAGATGGCGATATTGGTAAGTACAAGAAAAATTGACATATTGCTCACGAATCTTTAAACATCATTTTCTCAGCGTAATATTTTTATTATTATAAACATTATTCTTCTCGTAATCAAGCAAGCATATTTACTATAAACGTTTGTGTATTATCAGAAGTTTTATTTACTAAAATATATCAAATGAACACTTAATTTTTCGAATAGTAATATATCATTGTATCATTTACTGGAGATTTACAGTTTTTATCTTTATTACTCAGTCAATGCGAATACTGAGATCGATTCAAAGCTATAATGCAGTTACTTTTAGTTCACGCTTAAATAATTACAAGATTTAAATAATTTAAAGTTACATTTTTAATTGTAGAGACCGAAGCCACTCCGTGTTTATAATGTAATCAATAACCGTACGAATAAAAATTGAGTGTTCAATTAAAAAGCTTTCCGTGATACTTTTCTGATCAAAGTGACTTTTATATTAACCCAGTCTTTTTATAATTATTCGAACTATTTGAGAAAGCGAAATTATAATTGGATTATTTCTGATTCATTTTGGGGCAAAAATAATTTTTATATCTCTTAAAAAATTCGATAGAATCAATTAGATTGAGTCAGAACTTTCCAAATACAAAGTTTTACGTAAACTTATTTTAATATAATTTAATTTCTTTTTGGAATTAAATGTTGTCAATCAAAGGAATTTAAGAACACTTAACTATATCATTGTTTAGTTGCATTTATCTTGACGGTATAAAAAATTCCAAACTTTAATTTACATTTCAGTTAAAGTTCTGCATAAATTTATACATAAATGTTTAGAAAGATATTTTCATTTATAATGAAAAAGCAGGCAGACTTATTACGTCTGTAGTGGAAAAAATATCTTTTCGAACGAAATCTACTTCGTTGGTATTTCTCTGCTACGTTTTATCACGAGACAGCTGATACCTTATCACGCATACTCGTTGTCCTTATTCTCCTTTCCAATTTCTCGCTTTTCTTTTTCTTTTTTTTCCTTCACGTTCGGCAATAGTTCTTAAGTTCTATCAAAATCAAACAACTATAATATCCACTTTAAAATCTTCGCGGTGTTAATACCATTTAACATATTGTCCATTTGTTATTATTTTCGTGAAATCTTCGACGATGCAGATAAGTTACAAAGGATTCTAATTTAGGATCCGTAAAGTATGCTCTTTAAATGCTGCTCGATCTATACATCTGCACGTGCTCCGTAGCCGATGAAATAATATCGTAATATAAAATGATTTCGTTTTAAGCAGCTTTCTGCCAAAAAATTACGAGTTATAGTTCGCGCCAGAACGGCGTATCAATAGTGATCACTGTCATTCCGTGCAAATGCAAGCGGCTTATCGAAGTTTTAGAGCTTTTTGATCCTGGCGTCGCATCTGCGAAGAAAATACGATACAGAAAATCGCTCACAATTTAGTCGTTGAAAAGCTTCGAGAAAATTGAAGAGCGAAAGTTAACGAGTAGAAAATCGAGGCGAATAAGCGTATAATGTCGTAAATAAAGCGGAAGTCATCTTCGCGAAGAACATCGCCCTGGCGTTATGAATATGCAAGGCTGTTGAAAAATACGCGCAATTCGAGTCACATCGACACGGCTACCTCGATGAAAATTCAATTAAAGCCCTTTGTAACTTGCCATTGCCGGCGGCAAAATTGTCCTTTTTCCACGAAACAATTTGTTCTAATTAGATTTAAATTCTTCCTTTTGACGGAACAATCGCGTAATTGAAATTTCACGCGGAAACGAAAGTTTGTAATTACGCTCTTTTCGATTCATGCTGACGATTTGCATTTATCGAGCAATCGGGCAAGGCAATGTTTGTACCTGTGATTTTGGAAGACAATAAAAATAACCGATCGTTACATCATGAACCTGTTCATTTGTACGATTGTGAACGTCTCTTTTTCGACCTAACGAATACCATCGAATATAATAGAATGAATAATTAACTGTATTGATTGAACTATTTCTGAATTAGCATTATTTTACACATGATATGTTTTACATCTGGTTTATAATCTATTTTTGTTGATAATCAAGTTCAAACCAATATCTCGTATCGGTTTACCAGACTTTGGCTATTAGTACTACACCAGAATCAGGCCAATAGTTCACTGGCAATTTCCTATAGGCACAATGTGAGAACGCACAGAGGAAATAGTTATAATAACTATTTGCAACAGTGTTGATTATGCTGAGACGAATTTATTAGTCGTTACTACTGTATTTTATAGTAACTCCGGAATATCAGTACATTTATAATATTCCTTATAATATGATGTAGTGAAACTTATAAAATATTATATTTATTGATAAATAATAAATAATTATAAAAATTATTATAAACTTAATGATAATACACTTATTATCGGTAACTGTGATTATTAAAATCTGTTATAATAAAAAATTTATACGTGATCAAAAAGTGGTCAGTTAGAAAACAAAGACTAATCGTATTTAGACTTCAATGGTTTTTATTCGAATTATGATTATTCTTTTTCTCAATTCTATGTTTTTGCAATAATTTAAAGTATCCTCTAGGCATTCATCCTCCTACTTAAGTTTACTGTTTACGCACGTATCATTTTCTTTTTCCATATATAATTTCTCAGTTTTTCTTTGAGGCTTTCCAACACAAGCTTTTCGACCTCCTTTTCATACATTTTACATTTCTTACGATTCTCTGATTTATTTCACCTTACACTTGAGGCAATTTTAGATATTCCTTGGTATCGGAGAAAATAGCGATTGTTTCTACTGTGCTATAAGGTGGAATCGCGATTTTCTCTTTCAGAATATATTTGAAAAGTTAGGATTTGCAATTGTCAAATTATCATATATGTATTGCATTATTTACTCTTGATTTGTGTTTTCCTGTTTACTGAATCTGAATTTTGAATAAAACTTTATCTTATAATTTATTTATCTAGAGGTTCCATCATTTGTATGTTTTCAAAATTGTACGACATTTGAAGGAGCTTCTGTAAATACTTATTTGAAAAAGTAATTCTTTGTGTGTAATTGATATTTAGGACGCAACACTTTATAAACCTAAATTGTAAGAAAACAAATTTGCTTTGTCAAGTGGCATTAATAATAAAAGACATTGTTTGCTTTTTTATATTTTTCTCCATAATTTCTCTTCTGTGTAGATTTCATTAAAGAAAAAGATATTCTTTTATCATCATTTTATCAATCTTATTGACCATATTTATTTCTGATTTTAATTATGGTATATCGGTGTCATTTTCTTATTTATTAAAACAATTTCCTTCATTAGCTACTTTAATCACTATAATGCTTTTGAAATGTTGTAATCCTCCATTCCACTGTTTCGAGCAGACAATATAATTTTCGATGATTAATCTATTGTCTCCGGCATTTTAAAGGATGGATGCAAATTATGTACAATATGTGACATCACTGAAAGTACATCGAATTTAATAATACACACCCTAGGCAGTACAACGAAATAATTTATAATGTGTACACAGGCTTTCATTTTTTGTGGTAAAATACGAAAAGAGATTAAAGTGATTCGTCTATTTAAACTAATAAAAGTAGAGCAGATATTTTCAACGTAAAAGCAACAGTGTATAACAGTTTTGAGATATAATTTACATTAATTCGCATAAAAATATAAAAAATCAGTGTCCTACAAAAAAAATGTAAAACGTCTAATCTGGTAATAATTTTAGAAATATATAGATAAATAATAATTTTTACAAGTACTTTAATTAATTAAGTCATTTTTTTATTTATAATGTTGAGCTTTGAAAATATAATAAAGTATTAATTGAAATTACGCATTCATTAAATTTATTTTTAAGAGTATAGGTATGTTTGAAATTGCATATAAATTTCCGATTAAATGCTATCTCGATTGCATAAAAATATGCAATTTGCTGATTATTACCGGTGATTGGACCGTTAAGTCCAGCTTATGAATTAAGTTGTTTAAATGGCCAGAAGGGAATAAAGATAGAATGAAACGAGAATGAATCGTTTACCTTGCTTCTTTAAATGATCTTCGACCATGACCGCCGATATCATAAACACATTGCCTACGCTGCCTACAACCGCAAGCGACGCGAGTAACAGCAGACGAGCTACACGAGACCAATCCGAGGATAATGTCACCGGCGATACATCCGGGTCCTCGTTTATGGGGACCTTGGTCTGGTCCATTGACACTTCCGGATCCATGGCAACCATGTTCGCCATGCTGCTGGTTGCAGTCACTGCGGCCATCGCCGCCGACACTGTTGTCATTGTCGATTTATCCTAAAGTAAACAAACATACGCAATTATATCTTCATTCCCCTTCATTTAGCTTGAAATATTCATTATTACACATTTAAATATCGTTATTTTACTCTCGGCCTTTTGACTTCGGTACAAGATGTTGATATCTATAGTAATATTAGTTATACACTGAGAAAAAAGTTATATTAAAAATTACTATACCATATGAGTTCTGACAGATATCGTCTATAGTGTCAGCATAATTACTATAACAATTATAAAGAAATTTTCCATTCGATATGGTAAATTTTTTTATATTAGTGTTGTAAATTTGTTTGTTATTTTGATGATTATTATCATACTAGTATATTAAATTTTATTATATCGAATGGAAAATTTCATTATAATTGGTATAGTAATTTCGTAGACACCATAGACGATATCCGTCAGAACTCATATGGTATAGTAATTTTCAATATAACTTTTTTCTCAGTGTATATTATTCTTGTTAAAATGAGAGATATATATCAATTTTTGATATATGTAGAAAAAATGAAACTCCATTTTAGTTTAAATTAAAACTTTTTTTTCTTGAACAGGGTGTTACATTTAACTTATTCAATGTTAAATTACAGTTTAAAATGAATGAAAATTTTATATTGAGGCAGAATATAGATTTAATAATTCAACATTTCTTTCCAATTTTCGTACATAATATATAATCGAGTTGATCTTTTAACAATGCTGTGACATATAAATTTGTGGATCACTTACTAAATTGTAAACTAATAAATTATCTACCCGAATTTCACGCCTTATCTTGTAGTTGTGATAGCGGTTTATTTTCCTGTCGCTGAAACACGGCCGGCGTATGGTTTCTTAAGAGGTTTTGTATTATCATTGCCAAGTTTATTCTGAAACAAGAAGGACAAGTTTCCTGTAGTACTCATATCCCAAAGTCATAAATAACAAAATGTTCACTTGAACAAAACTTACAAAGACATTTGTTCAAATAAAATGTAATTGCTTCGTTATCCAGATTACGATTACATTTAGTTATAATAGATGAAGTTTTAATTAATATTCCTGAATAATTTCAGTTTTCAATTTCCCCTTCAAATGATAAAACTTTGTCGATATAATAAATATCGATGCAGAAGTCGGGGTAATAACTATTTTGTTACTTTTGTAGCATTTTATAACTGAAGCAATTATTTCAATGCGGCCGTTGCTCGTACCATAATTATTTTGATGGGATGAAAAAGAGGGTGTATGATATTTAGATTGCATTGACATTTATTTATAAGATTCGATTGGTCTTATTCAGATTTACTCTACTTTTGCTGTATGATCGACAAAAGCGAACCATCACTTTAGGCACATTTCAAGTCTATCGACTTCCTTTCGCAGCTGAATGCGAGCCAACCCTATCTATACAAATGCAATACCCGCTAAATTCATGCTACAAGAAGGCGTTTGAAATTAGAATTACGAGTAGATGAAGTTGAAACAAAGTTGGACGAAGAGAGCAACAAGAATGGCCATAAAATTGAAGAGACGTGCTCGTATTCTTACACTATATTCTCACGTAAAATCAATTTACATTTTATGTAATTGGAATTATTCGTCCCATTCGAGTTTGTTGAGGATAATCAATTGTTACGATGCCATGACCAACGGTCGCGAGCATCGTTCATATCTTTTGGAAAAAGGAGGTCGGCCAGATGTACCGACACTGCCTAACAAATATATTTGCACTTTCTCTTTTTCTACGAATAAATGCTGGAGTCGTTTATTGCTATGCATACTTCTCCATATGGAAGTACTTTAACGTAAGAAAAAGTACAAGATTGCTTGATTAAATTTATTACTTGAAGCAAAGAAAAGATTGTTCAAAGATATGGACCCTCGAGAAGAAAGGGCCACATGTTAAAAAATTAAAATTGGGAAATTTTATTTTGACAGGAAACTGTTCTTTCATATGTTTCCGGGAAAAACCCCATATGCAACTTTCCAAGAGTAAAGTAAAAGAGAAACTTTTACTTTAGAACAAAGAGGGTTTTTTATATAAATACAACCCCAAAAAGAAACGAAATCAGTCTTTCGTCAACTCCGGACAGAGCCGTACCTCTGTATTCTTGTATTATCGCAGTTCATCGTCTACTCCGGACAGAGCCGTACCTCTGCAATCTCTCAGTTTATTCTCAGTTTCGGACAGAGCCGTCTCTCTGTTTCAAAGCCAGTTCTCGTTTATTATTATAAAATTGTTTTCGCGATCGTTCATCGAAATCCAGTCCAGTCTCCAGTGCAGTCAAGGCCCAGTCAAGGTCCAGTCAACGAAACTACTCCCTGAGGCCACGACGCATATGTTTCTGACAACCACGTTCCAGACAGGACACCTTTGATTCAACAGAGCAGATTTCCTCAGAGTCTACCACGAGAGTCAGCATATAAAAAGTAGGATTATTCACCATATTATTAACTGTCCCAATCTGACTTTGAGAATCTAGTAAGTTTTGAACTACTCGATGGGTTTGAATCCATCAAACTTCTTTCGAGAGTTTTGAACTAACTACATTCCATGAATCAGCCACGGTTTATTCAGCGCCTCTTTTCACACGAATTGGCAGTAATCCCTGAAAAGGTAACTCTGTCACCTCTCGTGGAACTCTGATGCGCGGTAGACCGAGTCTTATTACAAGATCTAACATTTATTATTCTTTCTAGTGGAAAGAATTACACAATTAAGTACTGCGTTGAGGAACCTCGCGGCCGATAACGTTCAATATCAGGGCCAGGTGGAAGAGCTTATTGAAGCCGAACTTCCGGAGGATTTAAAAATAAAAAGATTAAAAGGTTTCTGTAAAAAGCTGAACAAGTTGAAAAAGGTTTCGATCAAGACCACTAAAACTTGTAATTCTGAAAACTCAACTGATCTCATCCTTCAACCTCCTTCTGGGGTAACTAAGGAAGATCATGAGTTCTTGATAACTAGCTTACAGAAACCTTGCTTTTATTTGAAAGTATTAAATAGTTTAAAGAAAAGAAGGGCGAGTCAAGGACTTAACTAATACTCGTAAACATCCGGATCTCATCGTTTTAGATTAAGACATTATGTGTATTATAATAAACTGATGTTATAACTTGACCATGTCTTCCCTTTCATTACATTCCCCAGATAAACAATCAAGGGCAACTCGCCCTGCGAGCTCTGTCCTAGTCCTTTGAGTCTTGAAACCCTTCAGGACGTAACACAATTAAATTAAGTTAAACTATAACTTATTATTTTTGTATCTGGTAATTTAAAAAAATATATGCTAGATGTATAATGAAATAATTGTACTATAAAAGTATACGAATAAGTAGCATACTTTTACATTCCTTCTTTAATATTTCACTATTAAACACATACTATTACAAGTAAAATATAAAAATTTTCAGAAAAAATTAAATGGCAAGTATAACAGTAAAATATATTGACTATCGTACATTTGGAACAGCTACATGACAGCTGGATATCGATTGGATTTTCAGCCGGACATCTACTAGATAAAAGTTGGGTAAAGGCTGGATGCAAAGCTGGATGACTGATGGATTATGCGCGATTCCAGTCTTTTGAAATTGTAGAGAGAAATGGGCTAGATATCGGCAACGAATAGAAACAAATCTACGTGAAGAGTAAACGATATTTCAGTTATTTTTGCCAACTGTTCAATTTACACAACTGACTGTCAATCAACAACAAAAAACTACTGAAATACTACTAAAAGCAACTGAAAAATTGGTTGAAGTTAATATTTTCTCTCACTGATTAGTTTGCAATAATTAACGTGTTGTAATAAGAATTGTATATTAGAATGTAACATATTCCAATCAGTTTTCTTTTATACTATTCCAATCAGTTTTCTTTTATACTATTCCAATTTATTTATTTTATTAAGTTTGTATCGTAAAGAAAATCCCTTTCTTTTTGATTCCTCCAAAGGTAGGAGCCCAAGAAAATGGGAATGACGAGAGAAGAGATTGGAAATATTCAAGGAAAATGGCATACAGTTCTTCCTGCTTGAAAGCTAATATTGAGAAAGAATGTTTCTTTCAAGCATTTTTTTCCTTTTTATCGATTTCGTCTAACTTTTGTCGTTCGTCGACGATAAAGCAGACACGCAAACTTCGGCGATTAACCTTTGTTTGAGATATTTTATGTCACCCTTAAATATTTCTTCTGCTTTACGCATGTAAATCCTCCAGACGATTTTCTCGCAATCGATCTTAAATAAATTCATGGTCGTTTGTTTGTGTTTAACGTTGAATTTACTTTGCAACAGTTTGATCATTTTTCACGCATATTAAGCATAATCTATGGTGAAATAAATTTTCGATATTGTGCTGCTGGCCACAATATACAAGACCCGTTAGAAAAATAACAAGATTAATTCTGGAATTTCTGGAACTACACTTCGCGTTTTCAAGCTCACCAATTTATTTGCAAAACTCATTTATTGCTATTTCGGTATAAAGTTTCATGAATATTGTAATAAAATTTCACCAATATTCAATATTTTTATTGAAATTATAAATACACGCGATACTTTATTTTCTGATCTGGTTTTCATTATATTTATGCATTTAAATATTGAAAATAACGTAGCTGTTAAATAACCTGTAGCATAACTAAACGTGCAGAAATTAATCAGAAGCAAAGTGAATTCGTTTTCATTATTTATATATTTTCTCGTACGGTCGAATTCCATATTTCATTTTATCTTTCATACAATTTTTCTCAGTGTATTTACGTTATAAAATCATGATTTCAATAATAATATCAATAATAATATTTATAATAATAATGATAATAACACCCGAAGAAAACAAACGATCTCATTTGCTAAATTTCATTATAAATTTTATTTGAAACTATGCCCTGTATTTTAAACTGACCAACTTGTTTGAAGAAAGTCGACGTGACACTTTGCGTGTCGACAACTGCGCAACAACGTTACAGTAATGTCCATTAAAGCGAATATCAAGATTAACTTCGAGTTCCATAATTGTTCTAATGTTTCGGCAAACAATATCTACATCCGACGGTGACCAATGGAAATAATCAAGTGAACTCTGTTCAGTCTGAATGTCTGCTTTAAAATTATTCAGCGTAAATGATTTTATGAACGTGTTTCATGAAGGAAACCAAAAGTTCTATAAATGTATTCATTGTGATAATATATTGTTGACACATATGTACCGTAAAGTAACGTTAACTGGCCATTTTGTTTATCGATTCGAAAGGAAGTAATTTAATATAAAGACAATTTTTCTACTCGAATGAAAAATCAATTACCCGTAAATTTGATATTTATGAGTCATATAATGATTAATATGATGCAGGATTTTCAAAAAAATATGAAAAATGTCGCCATCAAGGAATGGAACCCTTATCCCAACGTGCTTTACAAGCACTCTGTTCTATGGTCTGGAAAAATATTGATCTTTGTCAAACTTTATTGTGATTGTGAGAGGGGCGTGGTCTAAATAGAGAGTAGAGTTGTGGTAAAGGATGCAACTGCTGAACGTAAAGTCACGAGTTCTATTCCCTGGTAACGATATTTTTTTCTAAGATTTTTTTAAAATCTAATAAATAAATTAGCGTATCGTAAGGAATTCTACAAATGTACGTATATCTTTGAATTATGATAAAATATAGTAGCAATTATTAATAAATTTCCCTCAGTATACCCAAGGCAATATTTTAAAATAATCTTTACGTTAAACGAACATGCGCTTTACTTTATGAAAAATGTTCTGGAAATAAATCGTTCTTTTGGCAAATGTTACAATGCAGTTTTATATTATAGCAAAAAGGGCGTGGGGTTTGAACAATTAATTTTTTGTTTGTATCGCAAACTCCTTCATTGTTAGAAATGAAATTTCTATCGTGTAAACGCACTGCAATATTTATTCGTTTTCAAATGAACAACTAATTTAATATACGATCTTTCAAAGCCGTTGGACATTTAAGACAAGAAGGAAACTGCGGTTTCCACAAAGCTGCGTTTGTCCGTGAAATATGATAAGTCTGAAGGCATACAAAATGAATGCTCAGCATGTAAGTGTAAAGAATACGCACGCAAACGTAATACAGTCATCGGAGCGCAATGTAATATCTTTGAGTACGTACATGAAATTCATTTTCTAATGGCGTTACTTGCTCTGAGAAAAATTTTTACGAAAAATTACTGCACTTTTCAACAAACAATCTCCATCGAGTTGATTTATATATATTTCCTTATAACTGTAAGAAATGGTCAGCTTAGCTTATCTCGTATACTGAAATAATCTAAGTATCCTTTCTCCAAAAATAATACGAAAAGTTGTATAAATCATGACGATAAGAATCTGTATTAATTTGACCGAAGAAACTTTTCTCAATGTCACGTACCTCGTTGTTCTTTCTCGTGGAACATTAAGTCAAATTAAAATTATATTTTCTCAGTCACGTGTTCGATTGTCACATTGAACCTAATTCAATGTGCGAATTTATTTTCAGAACCCTACTTGTGCCCTCGAAATTTAGTCGGAACGGTATTATATTACGAATTGCACTCGAAAATCTAGGTCTCATTTCTCTAGGGACCTGTTAAATGCAATATATTCTCACGAAGTAGCAATTTTCCATTTTACTTTATTTATTTTTTTCCCCTTTTGCTTCATTTTATTTCTCCGAATGCGACGTGAGAATAAAAGTTGCCGAAATCGGATTTGATTTCACGAATGATTAATTTAATAGAGCAATCAAACGCGTGGCATTTAACGCGAAGCATTTAACTCGTACAGCGTTATTCGTTGCGAGGTAATGGTGTGCCGTTAATAATTTTATTTTACGTTCAAGTATCGATTTATTATCACTTAGTTCCCGGCAAGGTAATCTCTGTCTTTAACGGAAGAGGTTTGGGTCGTGTACCCTATTCTGTCGGATATTATAAACGATTAGAGCTTGAGAGCTGCGCTCAGTTTAATGGTATTCAAGGGCTATGTAAACTACAAATCATTTCAGTTTATGCAGTGCTCGGGATGTGTAGCCGAATCACGGAAAATGACGAAGTACAAATTTTACCGTCTTTTTTTACTTCTTCCTTTCTTCTTCGCACTAATGGTCGTGTCTACCGAACTGCCCGAAGAGCAGTTTTACTCGTTCGAATTATTACCGTTGGACAAACATTACGTTTTTAATAGAAGTGCCTAAGTTTGTTTCTTTTCTCCAAAATAAAATTGGAAGGCAGAATTCTTGTTTTATTCCATTAGAATTTAATGAGTTTGGAAGTTTGTTATTTCAGGGTGTTAACTTAATATCAAGAAAATGGTTGATAACGTTATATTGTTTAGATAAATGTTTAGATATACTCATATACTTTATCCATAATTTATCCTTGCATTACGCTTTATTTCCATAAAATCATCGACTTATCAGTTTGACTTCAAATATTCTCTTATTCATCGAGAATACATTTAACGTCGAATAAATTTTTTTATCTCTTTGTTAAAATTAATCCGGCGTTTAAATTACTTTACGTACACGCGATTCACTCGTGCATATTTACGTAAACAAATACAATGCATTCATTTAAACGCATTAACTTGCATTGTTTCAATTATTTTGGTATCTTTAATCGAGTATAATTTAATAAATATAACACACTGATTGCATTATCGAAATCACGTTACATTTCACTTCACGCGCCATTATATTTGTCCGGATATGTTACACATTATATACATTTTACAAAATGAAATCGCACCTATGAGATACACGGAGTCTAACTTTATGTCATGGTAACCGTATCTTGACGTGACAAAACTTTCGTGCAAACAATATACTGTCAAAACTTGTAGTACTAAAGTGACAAACCTCATTATGCGGTACATAAATATTTAAGAATTGATAATGTACAATGTAGATGTAAGATTGGTATCGAACAATGTAAAATGTTTAGAATAGGAAGGAACTTTGGAAATTTCATACATTAATAACGGAATGGTGGTATATTTATTTTTGCATTAATAATTTCTGGCAGCGCGAGTCAACTGTTTTGGTACTTTATTTGCCATTCACAGCTGTCCGTTACTCTGGTCACATGTTCATCACTTGACTGAGACATTCTAAACTTCACTTTAAATGAGATATTTGCTCAGCAAGAACTTGCATTTAATTGAAGTGAAATGAAATGAAACGAGCAGCAATTTTGATGCGCGGAATTCTCGTAAGAGGCATTCTCATGCAAACAACAAAATCGTACGGCTGTATTAGAACAATAGATGTAATAAGTGCAACGGTAGTAGTAATAATATTGCGTTGCCTGAAATTGCTTTAAAGCAAATAAGCTGTCAAAATTAACAGAGGTAAATCGTCTTATTTATACAATGTAAAAATGCCCATTTAATTTAACTGGATTATTCTAATAACTTTAACAATTTCATTGCCAATAGGACTTATTTATTTTACAATAAAAGAACAGAAAAAATGCATACGGGTTTATAATAAAACTGCATGGTATGTCATATTTTGTGTGTATATATGATGAAAATGAAAATACAAACTCTCATTAGCGCCAGCTACTGCACGGAGAGAAAAGATTAATAAAATTTACTGACATTCTTAGTAAACTGGTTATATATTGACAAAACTTGAAAAATTACTATCTTAAGTTAGTAAAACGTATCAATGATTTTTACTAACTTAAGTTGAAAATGATTCTTAGAAAGCTGACACTTTTTACTAACTTAGGATAGTAATTTTTCAATTCTTGCAAGTATAAGACCAGTTTACCAACAATGTCAGTAATTTTTATTAATCTTTTCTCTCCGTGTGGAGTACTGGACTAATGATTGGCTGATTGGCTGATTCGCGCCAATCCCATCCTTTTCCCAGCTTTATATCTAGCCGAAATCCAACTACCATCTAGCTATTTTTTTCCGGACGAATACCAATTACTAGAATCACCTTCCAGTATAATTATCCATGAAAATAATAGAAACGGACATATGAATTTCGTATTAATGAATATAAATTTTTTACGAAACTAATTATAATTAAAATGATAAAATAATTATAATTTCAGTATTCTTGTTTAATTAGTTTAATTAATTCTGAACGTTTTAATTCGTTTTAAATAATGAAAATTATTAACCAACGTATTCAAGTTTTTCAGTTGCGAGGAAGAAAGGAACTTTTATATAAATGCTTTGAATGCTGCACATTGTGCATTGAGTATACATACGCAATGCAGAAATGTTTCATTTCTTTGGAATAAATTCAGTAGTTTGCTCGTAACAATCGTGGAAAATGAATATTGAGAGCTAGAAAATAGTGGGTTTCGGTGGTTATTAATTTTATACAAATAAGATGAAATATCACATAAAGACATTTTTTTTACTTGGAACAAATTAAAAGACAAAATATTTCAATGTTAAAATGAGGTACATTGCCGATTTTCGTGCAAAATCATTTATTAAATATAAATAATTTATTTACTGGAATAACTTAAAAAAGGAAATTGAATTGAATTTCAAATATTTTGTATTCATTTGCAAATGTTCATTATTTGCCCAAATAAATCATGCACGCGCACTGAAATATCTTTTCCAGCATATTATATTAATTAAACCGTAAAATTTAAATTAGACCGAGAATTGAAAAATATATATTCGCGGAATCGACATTGTTAATCAACAATTATAGTCCGTTTTACAAAATATTCAACATTTTACGCAATTTAATACAAACATTCTTTTCAAAGTGCACATTTTCCGAATATTTCTCGCATTCATTTAATAACACAATGTTCATCTGATTGAAATTTTATTAGTTATAAAGTTGTTACATTTAATTTACCCGTTAAATATGGAGAGGTATTTTGGGTTAATGCCGGCATAAACAAACCATCCGATTTAATCGACAATAATTGTCAATTTCATGACGTCATAAAGCACGTAAATGCTGCGCGAAAATAATTACACCGAAGTCCCGTGCACTCTAATTTCACTTTGTCAACAGTCAAGTGACTTAGCAAATTATCCTATTTCTGTCGGGGACAAAAAGCGCTAGAACACGCGCGTGCTTAGTACATCGAGTCAATCGATTTTGCAATACGAATTTTGACAAACACCGGGCGCTTGACGCTCGTTGGAGTCGGCAAAATATTTAGCTACTTTTTGTACAAATCAAACCGGTAATTACAAGGTTCAAAATAATTGAATGCAACGTAACACGTTTCCGATCTCCTGCACTTCATTGTGTTTCGATTAGAATATTCCGCGCTACTTGCAAACCTACTGTACTGTTGGTACATATAAATACAGAACATCCAAACGGTATTTGTACGAGCATTAATTGCATAGTGTGGTCCGCTCAATCTCCTCATCTTTCTCATTCTCCCATTACGTAACCACTTCGAATTCTCGCACCCAAAAGCACGTAATGGTCACGCGCACGAAGAATTGCCGATTATTTTAGCACTTTATTTTTAGCACTGTTTTTTTTCAGGAAGTGTCTTGATTAACAAAATTTTTATTAATTTCTGATCATAGTACGATAAATATTTAATGAATATATTAAACATAAATTAAAAAAAAAACGATTATGCACTTGACCATATTCTGGTCAATCTTCTTTGCCTTATTTAGCGTAATAATTTATATTCGGAATGTTCGCATAATCACTTTTTGGGGAAAAATCTATTACTTTTACACTAATTTCAAGACTTTATTCAACTTGGTTCGGATTATTCGATTTTCTTCAAATATACACTCTTGTTGTATATTGTGTCCTTATTGACAATTCTACAGGCCAATTCTGGTCTTTTCTAATCAATCGCCAGCTTTAAACGGTCTACTTGTTGGCAATAGAGGTCCTAATTTAATGTTTGGCCATATAGAAGTACACTGAGAGAAAAATGTTGAAAATATTGTAATTTTCCGTTGTAATTTGAGGACATGTTGGACAAGGTTGGGAAAAGTACAATCAAAAATTGTACAATGTATTCAAACATTTGTAGAAATAAAGTGAAAAATCATAATATTTACGTGTTTTGTGAGCACATTTTATAATTTTCGATTGTAACTTTTTGGCTTTATCCAACATGTCCTCAAATTACAAAAAAAGATTACAATTTTTACACAAATTTTTCTCTCAGTGTAGCTCGTGGTAGATGGTTACTTTGTAGTCCCACGAAATGCACAGCAAAAACCTCCCTGGCTATTATTCTTGGTTTGACCACCGTTTGAGCCGCTTTGAACGCGCTTTAACTACGATCATCTTTGCATACTATTATCGTATTTGACCCAATTCAAATCCCCATACGTTTTGTCAGGCGATTCTGGATATCCAATAGAACCATGGCTTCTGACTCCTATTCGAAATGCAGAACCAGATACAGCGGAATATCGTAATACAATGTGACATAGTCGAGAAAGAATTTGCGTGGAACGATGTATAGGTAGAATGAAAGGAAGATTTAGGTGTATCGGAGAAGATGATCCAATGCGCTACGAACCAGGTCTTGTTGGAAAAATAATTACTGTTGTAGCTGCTTTACATAATATGTGTGAAATGGAGGATTTGGATATAGTAATTAATGGTCGTGATTTAATTTCACAACATCTCTTTCATTAAATTTTTACACAGGAAGCACGTTTAATAGAATCATATACTTTGTTTAATTTAATCGCGCCATATGGTTATATCTAATAACTTCAGTCAAGATTATATTATTACCGCGACCATACTAGATCTAATAGTTCCATGCCAATCATAAAATATATATAATAATATATGTATATGACGTATATACACTGAGAAAAATGAAATAGTATATTTATCAATAAATTCTGGGGTATTGAACCTATACGTACTCTGTAGGTGTAACTGTAATAATTTATGGAAAAACTAAGTATATGTAATGCATACAGTTCTAT
>JABFPN010001284.1:0-30884 GCA_022817305.1 Leptoteleia sp. ZL-2020 | reverse complement strand
CAAAATACGTTAATTCTATGGCATTGGGAGAATATTATTCGGTATATAAAATCATTTATGGTTTTCAAGTACGATGTAATTTTTGGAAATACGATTTTTAAGTTTTTGAATTTATAAAAAGTCTATTATAATATACATACGCCTTCAAAAAGATTATAACAACGTGAACGACAAAGAAAGTATTGTGCGAGAAAGAACGAAGAGAGTTTTGTTGAACGCTTCATTACTAACTTCAAGTGCAGGCCGCGGGCCAGAAATCTCATCACTGGTGGATCGTGCGCCATTGCTGAGAAATCTTGCGAGGCTGAGGTTTTGTTTAAAAGACGCCGGTCATTGATAGTGAAAATAATACGTTATTAATTAAACTAACGCGCGACCGAACTAAATAATATTTTATTGTTTAACTGCTGGAAACTAACCTTACTTTGCTCAAACAATCCCAAAGGGAAGCCACAACTGTGGTAAAAAGTTAGGCTCGCTCATAGCGAGTTGTTAATATATGATGGAAGTCGAGGCAACGTTGGAAGAGCACAATGTGTTCGACGAGATTTTAACCGACGAGGAAAAGTCACGGATCCCGGATGAAATCTTAAGCAAAATCAAGGACGCTTGCACGAAAAAATTCGACGAATTCATCACCGCCAAGGCACTTTTCGAGACCAATCGAAATAATATCGGTAAATTATCCTTCTATTTTTATATTATAATAAAACTATTCATTTTATAACGAGAACAATAGTTATCGACAATTTTACTTTTTGTGTACAAGCAATTGATTTTTATCATTTGTTTTAAAGCTTGTATTTACTGGCGTTGGATGTTAAATTGCATAATATGTAATGAAAAATAAGTATAAGTAAAGAAATATTATTTTCTTTCCATTTAGTATGTTACATTAATTATTTTTAACCCGTGTAATTTAATAGAGCAAAAGTTGGCTGATTTTGAGAAGAAGTTAGCTGACACCAATGTGGATTATGAAGAGTGTAAACAGAAGTTGAACCTTGTGGAAAGTTTCAATGCTGATTTGCAAACGAGATATGATGAAGCTAAACAAGAAATTTCAAAACTTCAAGACAATATTTCAAGGTAAGGATACTTTCTTAATATTTTTATTATTTAAAATTGATTTAGTAGCCTTTTATACTTGAATTAATATTTATAACGTTATGAATTATGAAAAAAAATGTAATTAAGATAACAGAATGTAAATTGAGAAACATTTCTTTTTCGTTTTTAATCACTTTTTTCAGTAGATTCAATTTATTTATGTAAAATTACACTTTATAATAATTGAACAACATCTTTCATAATAATAATAATAATTGTTATCAAATCATTAATTTGATAAAATGTTTTTTATAAGCACAATAAATCTGATTTATTTTTTTTTAACATTCATATTTGGTGCAAATGCGAGCACATTTTATCCAACAACTGCAACTGTGCATTAAACTTTACTTTTAAAGACTGAAAAAAATTTGTTGATGCTTACAGAATTGAAAAGGAAAATTATGAATTACGAAGACAAAGGGACATGTTCTCTGACGAACGTGATAATCTCCAAGCTCAGGTTGACCGCAGGAATACTGAACTTGAACGCTTACGCACAGAAATTGAATCACTTGGCAATCAACTACAAAGCGCCATTGCTACAAAATGTGCAGCTCTACAAGACATGGAAGAAATCAAGAGTCGAGAAATAACATTGGATTTCAAGTCAGTTATTTTTATATATATTTATTTCTTGTTAGCATAAACATACACTACTCCATCATGAGTCTTCTATTTATTATTTATTATTGTTTCACTTCTTTCATTTCTATGTTCATAGTTTGTAATTATTTTTTTTTTTTGTAATTTTAAGTATAATTTATTGTAAGAAGCATGGATAAGAGAAATTTGGGTGACAATGGTAAGTAAAGATTACACTTGCATATAGAAAATGAGTTACAAGTGTAATAAGAAAACCCAACCTCTAATATAACAAAATAAATAATATGAAGTAAGGTAATAAAAACAGCACTTAAATTGAATCATTAAATTTCACATATAATTAAGTTATTTACTACCAAATGAGTTGATACTAATTTTAATGCAATTATATATATTATTGTTTTTATTTTATTAATTTGACTTACTGCCACATGTGTATAAACATTGTTTCATTATGTGCTCAGTTTGAAAAATGAAACCTTTTTCAGTTGCATAATATTTTTATATTTCTTACCATTTTCACGTTATAAAATTATAGTTGGATTGTCCTATGTCTATATATTAACGATAAAAAAATAAATAAATTAACATTTTAGAGAGAAACGCTTGGAACAAGAAAAGAATTTGATGAATCAACAGATGGCAGCCTTAGAAGAGGAACTAACTAAACTAACAAACGAATTGCAAACTACCCGCTCAGAAGCAGCGTCACGTGCCTTAATTAAAGAAACACGTTTGGCACAGTGCGAAGAAGAATTAAGAATCAGCAACGAAAGTCTTGCACAGTATAGAGACAATCAAACCGTATTACAACGACGCTGCGAAGAACTGGCACAAAAAGTGGACGAACAGAGAAACCATGAACTTTCGATGCATGCTTCTTATCGCGAAGAAGTTGCTGCTCAGACGAAACTTGTTGTACTTTACAAAGAAATTGCAGATGAAGCCAATAAAAAGGAAGAGGAGCTTAGCAGTGCTATTAAAGAGTTGCAAGAACTAATTGAGAAAGCTACTGAAGAGTATGGAATTTTGGAAACTAAATATACAGAGGAAAGTGAAAGTCACGTTAAAGAAATGGAAGAAAAGAATGTAAAAATTAAAGAACTTACCATAGAACTGAACAATGCCAATGACCTTTTGCAAACATTAAAACAAGGTAAATTATAACATGACAGATGTTATTAACACTATTAATAATAGCGTAACATTCTTTTATTCTTTTCTCATATACTGTTTTCTTATCATCAAATATTGTACTTCCTTCATGAAAAGTGTTTACTGGAATGAGAAATTACAAAATTTGAATATTATAAACAGTATTATTTGTTTAAGTATAAGTTAACTTTAAAGTTTATTGAATATAAGGTATATTATATAATACAGAGTGAAATAATTTGTTGCTTTATAATTTTAATAGAAATAATTAAATAAGAAATTTAATAAATGAGCAATTTTTTTCTTAAGTGACTGAATAATGTTATTTTTATTGTTGCGCAGAAAAAATTGATCAAGCCATTGAACAGATTGCACCTACAGCTGCAGTAACAAGTCGTATTCTGAAGAAGGGCTTGAGTCTTACACAAATTTATACTCAGCTTGTAGAATCTTCAAATGAATTGGCTTTGACGAAAACAGAAAACGAAAGTCTCAAAAGTCAAATAAGTAAGATTATGTTTGAAATGGAAGAAAATGCTCCGTTGCTGCAACAAAAGTTACAAGATTACGCCGCTGCCATGGAGAATATTAAGACTTTATCCTCGCAGCTGGATGAGCTGATAAAAGAGAATAACAGATTGCAGGAGAATGCAGACGAAGCTAAAAGGAAAGCCGACTTCCATTCAAAACAAAATGCCAAGTTAAAAACTGATATGGCTGATTTAGCAAGACAAGTCAGTTCCTTTTTTTTTTCTTTTTAATATAAGAATTAATGATATACTTCATTTTCAGTTATTAATAAAGAATGTGTTTATTTTTTAGGTATGTTTCCTTTTAAAAGAGATCCAAGAAACACGAACTGGTTGCATGATTCCAGATAATAACTATTCCATAATGGATACAGAAGAAATATCATCTTCTCAAGTTATTAGCAAACGACTTGTTACATTTAGGGACATTGAAGAATTACAGGAAAAGAATCAGCAATTATTGTCAGTTGTTCGCACTTTATCATCTAAAAAAGAAGAAGTGGAAAGGATGTCAGAGGATTTGAAAACTGGAGCTTTAAATGAACAGTTGGGAAGGTAATAATTATTATAATTTATGTTAACCATTTTGATTCCTTTTACTTAGTAATATTTATTTAACAACGTGTTTTAAATAATGGAACTATTATATTTATAACTACAATGAAAGAATGTATAAAATTTTACCTATTGTTTAATAGATACAAAGATCAGATTGCCAATCTTCAGGCAGAACAAAAACGCCACGAACAAATGTTTGAATCGCTCATTAAACAGCGTGATATGTATAAAAATATGGTAACTAAAAATGCTGACAAACAAAACAACAGTCAGATGGAGGAAGATGCCAGTATGGATGAATCTACTCACTCGAAATCTAATACCTCTGTAACTCAAGAAGACAAAAAGTATAAGGAACGAATAAGAGATCTTGAAAAGAAACTTGCAGATTCAGAAATCAGATTGAAGCAATTAACGGATGAATTTGAAACGTATAAAAAGGAAAAGGATGCCCATGCTAAAATGTTGAATGAGGAAATAGAAAGATTGAGAAAAGAAGCTGAAGGCAGTTCAGTTAGATGTTGTAAACTGAAAGCTCAGCTGGATACTGTTAATGAACGGTTCCACTTGTTGCAAGCAAATGTTGCTTCTTACAAATCGCAAATAAAAACGTTGGAGGAAAAATGCAGTAACTACAGTACAACTATAGGTAATTTATTTGTGTATTAAAATTAATTCCATGTGTATAATTCGAGCCTATTTATATTTCAAGATAAATTGACATCAATGCTTTGAGTTGAAATATAACTATTAATTTTACATTCCAGGTAAACACGAGCACAGTTTGACAATTTTGCACACAGATCTAATGAACACAAAATCCCAGGCAAGTCGTGCGGAAGTTCAACTGGAAAGTCTGAAACAAGCTCATCAAATGCTCCAAGCATCCGAAGCTCGTTTACTAAAAGAAAGGGAGGTTCTTCACAGAGAAAGACAGACGCAATCATTAATAAAAGTTGATGTTGAGTCAATTAAAGCGAGTCTTGAAAGGGTTCAATCTGAAAATCAATTCCGCGCCGAACAACGTTTGGACGATGCGAACCGAGAATGTGCTGCGTTACGTCGCAGACTTCAGGAAGAGCAAGATAGATTCCGTGAAATCACAATGAAATTGGAGAAGCAGACTAACGCGGCACAGGAGCGTCTTTTAGAAGAGAAGAAAATCGCCGAACAAGCACAGGCAGACTTAAATTCCATGAGAGATTTAGAGGCGCAACACACTAAACGTATCGAAGAATTGGTCGAGAAATTGAAGGTGGCTCAGACAAACTTGATAACCAAACCTATTTCTGGTAAATTAATTTATTATATGCTAATTATTTTAGTTCAATATGTTTAATTTGTTATAATTTAATTTTAAAAGAAGAATTTAAGTTTAATTTTCATTACTTCAGTGGATAGTCAAATGTAGTATTACAAGAAACAAGCAATAAAAGAATAAATAATTTTTGGACAAATATTAACAATTAAGGTATTTTAACCGATAGTTTACATAATCAAAGTGTGCGAATAAATTAATTTTAGGTGATGAAAATACCGCCAAGAAATTGAAGGAACTCGAAACAGAATTGGCCAACAGCCAAGCTGAAATTTATTCTCTAACCAGTCAACTGAAATCGACCCAGAATCAAAGTCAGCAATATTGTGATATCGCTGAGGGATCAGAAGCTCAAATGAGAGAACTCACAATTCAGTATAATAAGATGAAAGAAGAAATGGAAGCTTCTTTGCAGCAATCCCAATCTCAAGTGGCTATGTTACAGAAGAAGATTAAAGACCTGGAAGAAGAGGTTACTAGAGCTTACAGTGGTCACCAAGAGTCTGGTTCAGAATTAAGAGAGAGATTGTCTGCTGCTGAAAGCAAACTCGAAGAACTTGATGAGTTGAAGGGCGAAATGGAAATCTTAAAGTCTGATTTGAAGACATCGTCCGAAGCACTTGCAGAGGCAGAAGATAAATATGCTAAGCAAATGATATTGCATTCAGCAGACATACAGGTTAGTTTACTTTTTCATAGAAAATATTTACCTATAAACATCGACATACAGAACTGGATCATGCAAGTACTGCTTTTTCAGATTGATGTTTTATCTTTTAATATCATAAATTTATTGTAAAACCAATTTTAAATTTACAGACATTGGCGAAATTAAGAGAAGAAAGTCGCGCTGTTTCAAAACAAATCGAGAAACTCGTTCAAGAAAGAGACGCTGCCATCGCAGCTCTCAACATGGAAAAATCACAGATCCAAGAACGCGAGGCGCACTATCAAAAGGACTTTGAAGAAAGTCAAAAACGCCTGAATGACTTAAATCAACAAAACTCTCTACTCCATGATCAAATCCAAGTACTGAGCGACCGCATTGCCGTGATGCACAGTCAACAGACGAAGATAAGCGATCGCGAAGCAATGGATACCAGTGTTGAGTCGATGAACCGTAGCTTCACCGAAGATGAATCTAAATCTGCAGAACAACTGCTCCAGGTAATTAAATTGTTACGCCGAGAGAAAGATCTAGCTCTCGCCAAATTTGACATACTCAAAGCTGAAAATCTTCGTCTGAAATCTCAAGTCGAGGTTTACGAGAAGAGACTCAAAGACGCGGAGGAACAGTTGAAGTCAAAGCGACAAGAGATAGAAATTGACGTTGTCGCGGCGGGAAAGCACAAAGAATTGATGCGCAAAGTCGAGACCTTAAACGCGATCACGGATTCGAACAGGGCTTTGAGGGAGGAGAGAGACGCCTTGAGTCAGAAGGTCAAAGAACTAACGGAGAAGACAAGAAGTTTGACGGTGGATATGGGTCCTCTGCGTGAAAAAGCCACGAGTTTAGAATCAAAGGTGGAACTGTTGACTCAGGAGAATAGTAGCCTGAAAGCCGAAGCGACTAGATGGCGTCAGCGGGCTAATACTCTGATTGAACGAGCAAACAAGGCCAGTCCGGAAGATTGGCGCAGGCTGCAGACTGAGCGGGAGAATCTTAGCAAACTCTTGACATCTGAACGGGAGGAGCATGTGAAGCAAAGCGAAGAACTGGCTGCTATTAAAACTGAGAAGGCCAAGTTGGAAGAACATGTGACGCAGCTGCAGCGACAGTTGCAAAGTCAGGCGGAGCAGATCGTCAAATTAACGGAGGATTCAAAGAAGTTGAGTCAGGAGCTGACTGAAGCATTGACTGACGCGAGCTCCAAAGGACGAGAACTAGCGGAACTGAAGAAGAAACTGGATGATACAGAAACTGTCCTTACAGATGCCAGGAGCAAAGAATTGCAGATAAAAAAGATAGCTAAGAAGTACAAGACTCAGTACGAGGAGTTGGTGAAGTCTTCTGAGGAGGATAAAGTTAAGTTCGAGGAATTGAAGGCAGCGTCATCTACCAACGAGTCGGCGCAATTGTCGCAAGAACGCGAAGACGAACTTAAAGAAGAAGGACGCGCGGAATTACGTCAGCAGATACTTGATTTGACAAACAAATTGAACGAGATGATTCGATCGATTGCTGTTATGCAGTCTGAATCGGATAATCTTAAAAAAGAGATTGATATTCTCAACAAGACAAATCAAGAGAAGGAAGAGCGTGCCAAACAGGTCATTAAAAATGCCAGGATGAAGATTCTGTCATTGACAGAAATAAGGAATAACTGTGAGAAAGAAATCGCAGACTTGAAAGTTAAAATTGAAACCAGTTGTGGCGAATCTTCGTCGAATTTGGCAGAAGCCGAGGCCAGATTAACAGCTCTCAAATCACAAATGGAAGGGAGAATTGCCAGACTCGAACACGAGAAGTCTGAGATTCTTTCCGAGAAAGAAGCTCTGTCACAAAGAGTAGCACAATTACAACGCCAGTTGACGGGCATAAGTGGTGTAAGTGCAACAACTGAACCACCTACAGCTAATATCAAACCAATGAATGCTCGTACAGAAACTCCGTTGGCTAGCATCCGACCGATGAGTGTCGTTGTACAATCGAGAACTGCAGCAGTGATACCAACCACTGCCCCAGTGCCAGTACATGTTGCACCTCAGCAACAACAACAACAAGCTGTGCATACCACGGAAACCAGTTCGCCAACTAGCTCACATACAGATTATCAAGTAAGTTAATGACGAGTATTTCTATCTTATTTGTTTGATATAATTTAAGTTTCTTTCTATTCCTTTAAAATGTGTTCGTTTAACATAATACGACTCGCTTTAATGAACAAGACGCTGTGGCAAGGTTTTACGTTAGATAAAAATAAGTTTCACATGTTATATGAATTTTGGATGAAATGGCGTATGGATAATTTAAAGTTTTAATAAATTGCGAATTTGGATGAAATAAATTTCGGGTAAATTCAGCTCGGCCCCATCCTTTCACCACTTATCTTATTTACTTTTATATCAAATAATGTATAATTATAATTTATTTATGAACAGCCGGCTAGTACTAGTAGCTCATCGCAAACTGTGGGTGGCAACTTGCGCCAATTGATGGTGCAACCACAATTGAGCGAATCCGCAGAATCGACGCAACGCGAGGAAATGGAATCGAGTGAAAGTGGACAACAACAGACGTGTCAACCTCAGCAATGTCAACAGACTCAACAAACCCAACAGCAAACAAGTCAACAACAGCAACAACCTCAAACCGTCGCGCTTGTCAGTCCCAGAGTAGAACAGCATCAGCAACAAGCCATCGCCAGCGATCAACAACAAACTGTGCCTAGCAGCTCAACTCAATCAGTGAGCACTTCGCAAACTTCCACTAGCCACAAGAGACCACGAGCAGAGGATTCCATGGAAATGGGCAGGCAGGAACAAATATCAAGTCCAAAAACAAAAAGGATTAGGTCGCAGGAAATGGCACCGATAGCTGGAAGCGCTTCTGAAGTGGAATACCAAGTGAGCATTTATACATTCATCCCTTTTTTTAATTTCAAATACCCTTTTTCTTAACAAGTTACTATTTTGTTTATTTGGATGCTTTATAATTTGGACGAATCTGTATAAAGAATTATTCTCTTATTTTTTTAAACTAATCATTAATATTATAAACACCGGGGAATTTATAATTTACTCGTTTTTATTAGGATAAAATTAATCAATGTCATTTGATTAGAGATTAAATCTTAAACAGGTACCAACTTCGAGTCAGCGCGATCAAGATGAGGAAGGCGATGATGGCTGTGTAGTTGTGGATTGCGACGAAGGTGAAGGTGGAAATCAGCAAGCTCAAGAGGAAGAATTTGACAACGACCCTTATGAAGAAGAGATGGAGGAAGAGGATTGTATTCAGTATCGAGTAATTGAAATTGACAATAACGAGGTCGAGTTTGTATCAATAGACGACGCGGCTAGTCTAGTTGAAGTAGTACCTCGACAAGGATCAAATCAACAACAACAGTCGGAAATTAGTAGTGCTGGAACCACAAGTGAACCACCAACATCGTTTACTTCTAGGTCATCCAGAGGTATCGCGCCAATGCCACGGCAACAACCATTGGTGTTGGTAAGTATCTTTTAATTGTTAGCTGCTTTTTATAACCAAGTTTCCTGCACCGGAAAAAGAAATGTAAAATTCCAGTATCAATCGCTATAAAAATGCCAGTAATCACAGTATATGTAACAGATTTTCACATAACATTACAACCTACATGTGTCAGTTGATTCTGTATAACATTAAGGCCAAGTATTAGAATCAATGACAATCTCATGTAGCAAACGTAATCAAGCATTAACATAATAATAACCCTTTTAAAATCTAATAATTTTTCTGTTTAATTCCATAGTTTGAAACTTGCAAAGATTAAAATGTTGCACAAAAAACGAATGTTTTTGGTTTAATGACATTTGTGCGTTTCCATATGGCGTGCGAATACACGCACAGAATTGTGTTTTCACAAAATACGAGATATAATTTTCGTTTATTTGATTAATTTATTATTATTTATTCAAACAATTGTTAATAAATAAATTGTACAGCAACCTCAAGGATACGAAGATGGTGGAGATGATTGCATAGTACCAAGTACTCCAACATTATTCACTCCGCGACGTGATGGATTTGGCGAGGCTGTAAGTTCCCCACAAGTACCACAAGGTCGGTTCACTTTTGGTGAACCAACCACACCGGCGACCGCGTCTTCCACACCATCGATGATGACACCGACAGGAACAGCGACTCGTACAATGTTTGCCACTTCCGCGCCTGGAACTCAGGGTGTACAAGAGGGAATGGACGACACTCGTATGGACCTGACACAACTGGAAGATGGCGGCACTGGCCGTAGTGTGCCCACCACACCCATTCAGGTTTCTCCAGCCGCTGATATACCACCTTCGGTAATATTACATAACTCTACTTTTAATGTAGAATTCAAGAATTTAATATAATACCATTATTTAACATAACATATATAACAAACATATAATATAAATTCTTACTAAATTGGTTAAGAATTGGTAGATAATCTGATTTATCACCAAAGTGAATAATTTTTTCCGTATAGGAATATTATTTTAATATTCTAGAAATAATTCATGAAATATTATATAATATTAAATTATATTATGTACTCGTAAGGATTAATTTAGGAAACATAAAATATAACTAAATTGTCGAATATTTTAATAGACAAGCACAGCTGGTCAATCTGAAGAAGAAACAGTTAAAAGCGCAAGCGCAGAAGCTCCAAATTTAGACAAGGAGGAAAGCTCAGTACCAAGTATTAGCGTGACGACTGAAGAACAAGAGAACGCAAGTGCTGAAGATGTTTTGGACACTGAGAACGTGATGAACAGTGAAGGTAATTGACAACGTTAATTTATACTCAATTCGAAGATTTTATGGTGTTAGAACTCTAATTTCTCATATTTATAATTATCTCAATGTGATTGTAAAAGTGAACAAGAAATTTATTATTAAATTATTTAATAGATACTGTCACCACAGATAGTGAAAAGCAAACGGAAGAGCAAGGTGCTACGGGATCCGGTGCAACTGATGAGGACAACGTGGATACTGGTGGTGAAACAACGGAGGAAGCAGAGAGCGAAGTGACGGAGGACGAGAACAAAGAGGAAAATCGCGAGGCTGAAGCATCGCCATCAAGTAATACTCGACAAAGAACAGTTGCCACGGCAGTGTCGACGGCAGCAGCAGCGCCTTCTCCCGCAGTGCCACGAGGCGTGACCACGCGAAATGCTGGAAGATCACCGCTCCGAGGAGCTAGAGGTAGCAGACCTACACCTATCGTTTGGGACAGTCAGTCATCGACGAGAGGTGATTTATTTTAACAAATTAACCTGAAGAAATTCTTCAAGATTACAATCATCCAATCGATTGAGAAGAAATTTAATCATTTTTCAATTTTTGATTGATTCTCAGTCCCGTACAGTTTTGGACAAATCTGTAAATATTTAATTATACATTTTTTTTAATGTACGTTTTTTCTGACATATGTACTTCAACTGTAAAGTTTTGCCATGCGTAGTACGATTAAAGTTTAAAACAATTTAAACATATATTAAACTTGAAAATATACTCAAATGAAATTAAAAAAAAAAACGCCGATGTTCTTAAAGACAATGAAATTTTAGTTTTATAATGAAATATAATGTAATGACGTGATCCAAGTTTTAATTAAGTTATTGAACCTGAACAATCTTATAGAAAATGGTTAAAAGTTTTTGTTAAATATATAGAATTTCTGTCTTGATTGAATATCCGTCTACAACCTACATTTTAATATATTGTTTTATAAAATTTGGATGATTCTAATCCTTTAAATAACAATCATTTATTTACATTCATCCACTTAACAAATTAACATTTTATAATTAACCCTCTGTTTGGTGAACTTGTAAATGCCGCAATCACATGACAATTATTTGTTTACTTGTTATACTTTTAACTTTTATGCATTCGGATGAAAAATTAAATTGAGGATGAAACATCACAAGAAAAGGCAAACAATTTTTAACTTATTTAAAATTAATACACTATATGAACAAACAACAAACAACAGAATAAAAATAAATATATAAAACATAAATTTATGATAATATATGATAATACGTACTACTTTGTATTATAATTTTTATTTCTATGAAATTTAAGGAATTCAATTATTAAAATACATACACTGTGCATTGTCTTGTAATTGCATGACTATCTTCATTATTTCGTTAATTTGATAATTAAAATTTATGTTATGTTGCTGCCACACTGCAAGTTTCACTTTATTCATTTTATTCTCAGCATGCTTAATTAACAATTTCATATCTTTGTTTTCAAATAAAAATTTGTAATTTATAATGCAAAATGAACAGCTTTTTGCAGAATGATTTACAACAATATTTACAATAATTTTTTATAACAGTTTGCATGCTACTTTTGTAAAGAGACAAATAAAGAAAAAATCAATATAAATATTTTATGCACAATTTCATAATTATACAAATTATTAAATTATATGACAAAAAAAAATAAATTTAATTGATGGGAAAATAGACAAATTATAAAATAATTAATGTTTTTATGATCTATATAGTGATCAGGATTTAAAATGTCGCAAAAACTAAACACGTATATGTATATGTGTATATATACATGTATACATATCAAATTATTGATTCTTCATAATTTAAATTAAGTGAAAAAAAAACTAAAAGCAAGACAATAAAAATAAATAAAAAAAAGAGCAATTCGGGAATTAATATAGAATCAAAACCACGTGTCTCTTTACACTACTTCCAATAGTTAGTTCTAATTTAAAATTTAATGTAATATATTTTTATTTGTTTTAGGCGCGACAATGAGCAGAGGTGCACGAGGAACACCAAGTGAAGGCCCTCGCGGAAGAGGATCTCGTGGGCGACGAATACGATCGAAATATACCTACAACTTTTAAAATAGTCGTATAAAACATTCCTATTTTATTACGCACAATTATAATTATTAAAATATGTTATTTTTTATTTGCACTTTCAAACGTAAGTAAACGGGCCTGTGCCGGATAAATTTACGATATTCATTTTGTCTCAAAATCAAACAAGTTCTGTTTATTTTAAAATCTTCAGAATACAAAAACTTAATATTGCAATATATTAATATGAATTAATATATAATATATTAATTTGAATTAATGTATAATATATTAATGTATAACATAATTGTATTATATACATGCAATAAATTGTCTGCCTTCGCGCTGTATTGCATAGAATAATATACCTAACGTACAAACGTTAGGAAAGTGCTTCTTTTCAAAACTTCTATGTAGCAGAATTGTGCTTTCATCACACTATCGTTAATGTGCATATGATATCTTAATTCGTCATTAAGTATTGAAACTTATAATAAAACAATAGAATATATTGAAAATACATCAGTTCAATGAGTTAATCATGTTGAGAAAATAAAATTAGTTTCAATATTAATTTATTATATTTAATTGGAAAGCAAATAGCTGGATAAATTAATTGGTATTATTTTAAGAGTATAAATTTGATATTGAGATAAACTTGATACACCGAGATTATATATTGTTTTTTTCAAAAGGAAATATCTTTTTTAAAATAACGTTTCTCATTTAAAAGTAATAAAACAAACGTGTGCTTCCTTATTGCTTGTATAAAGATTTATTTAAAAAGTCAGTGCGGAAGTATTTACAGAAGTAAAATTGACGTTGAGACGACACTTTTAAATTTTACAACCTACAATTTAAGTGTATTGCTTTAGTATTTTTAGTTGATATAGTTTGTTTTCTATTAACTTGATGAGAGATTATTATTGTGAATTGAGATGGATAGTGCGTAATAAATACATTTATGTACAAAAAAATTTTTCAACGGATTATTTATTAGTTCCTTTCCAAAAACTAATTGCAAATTAAAAAAATAAGATTGTTGTAAACAGTTTAATTTGCGCTACATATTAATTTTTTTTTTAAATTTATATATTATTTAAAATATTTTTTATATGCTTAAGAACATGAAATGTAAGAACCAACACTATATAAAAGAACAATATAAATATATATATAAAAGAACCAATAAAATTACTGAAATATACCCAACATAGACAAACAAAAGTCTGTAACTTTGTTAAGAGGGGATAACTTCGAATTGTATTATTTGAAAGCATCCGAGTTTGTATAATAGTTGAAAAGAGAAACTCGTAAGAATTTCCCTTGAATGGCTCTCAGGTATATTTCATTCATATGTGTCGCAGTGGTTTTCCATGATAGTTCAGTTTCTGTCGGTCTTCGGAAGTCTTCGGACATTTTAGAACATTTTAGGTTTCTGCTTAACAGAAACCATTCATCAATATCTGTGATTTTTTATATAGTTACAGTTTATTAGTGACCATATATGTATAGTTACAATTTATTAGTCAGTGCACCTTGTTTTGATAAACTGTTAATGAAATATAACAAAATTAAAGGATTATTAAGGTAAATTGAAATTATATGCAATTAATAATTTGAATTTCTTGTGAAATTGAATTAAGAGAAATGGAAAAGTGATTAGACTTGATTATTTATTTTTGTTAATACAATTGTTAGTATTCCAATTATAACAGTGAGTGGATTAAATGTTAAAAAGTTTATGATTTTGAAAAGTTTTAATCCAAGCATTTGGTAGTTTTTTTTACGATCTACGAGTGAAACACATGCAAAAAGGACACGTGAGATTTTTAACGAATGTGGCAAATATGCTGAGCATGACCTGAAAAATATCTAGATTTTATTTTACCAATTTAGAAAGATTTATTTATGTAAATATGATTATATTGAGAATAAGCGATCGATAATCGTTTGAAAACTTGCACTTAATTATTTATTTAAAATTAAATAATAATATAAAACTTAACTGAATTTTTATTGACCTTTGCTTGATTATTAGTTTTATATTATTAAATTTAACATTACCCTTTTCTTTATTCGTAGGGCCAATTAATTCAAATGAATTCAATATTGCAATTGCAATAATTTTAAAATTCCCACCAAATATATTTTATATAAAAATTGCCTTCACACGAAATGATTAATTAATGCAAAATGTTTAATAATATTAAACATCTGTGAAAATGTAATATTATATTCAAATAAACTGACTCTCCCATTAACTAAAGAACACATGTAAAAACTGGTATTTGGATTGGAAAATAAGAATTGAGTTCTTTTACCAACTGATTAACCATCTAATCTGATTCAAAATAATGGATTCAAGTTCATAAAATGATCAATGTTGAAATATTAGGTCAAAAACCTGCTCTCAAATATTTACACTTTCTTCAAATATGATAATAATTTCCAGCCTTAATAATTACTTTAGCTTATTAACATTAAGATGTTCTTCTAAAATGATTTCAATTTTTGTAAAATGTCAGTTCTATTATTGTTTACATTACAGTAAAATTTAATTATTCAATTAAATGTGCTGCAAATTATTATACGAAGTTATTGAAAAATAGATGACACAGGAATTGAATAAATCAATAAATAAAACGTATAATAACCGGCCGCGGGTCAGAACCGCGGCCAAAACATCGGCAGTCACGTGAAGTGAGGATATAAATTTAGAGCGTTTCCGATTGGCCATTGCACGGGCAAACGTCGTCGCGATCGCGCGCGCGCGCCGCTCCCGCAGAATCCCGAGCCGAGCGAGAGTCCCACTCAAATATGTGATACGATTGTTTTTCAATTAGGTTCGGTGAGCTGTCGTCGTGCCATTGATTACGAGGGCTGGCATTTTCGTAACCTTCCCGTGAAACGTCGATTCGACTCATTCGGATAACCGCCCCGAGAGAGAAGGAGGGAGAAAGTGAAAGAGAGATAGAGAGAGGTTCAGCATGTACAAGTCGGTCCTGATTTGCGGCGTGAGGGTGCTGTTGCGGCCGAGGAAACTTGGTCCCGACGATGTCAGGAAGTTCCACAGTTGTCGCAAGGTTAGTCGCTAGATTCGGCCTTGTTTACATAACTTTTCTGTTTGACGTAAAGCGAGACCCGCTGAGATTTTCGGCCCCCGAGCGGACGAAATTGTCCGCGACGAAAAATCAATACTCGGATTACTATGCCACTACTGACACGGATTCATGAATGAAAATTGGAACATTTGACGACGATTTGTCGCTTTTTGGACTTGTCATTGGGCTCTTTCTTGGACGCACTTTTGGTTCCATTTAAAAAGGCGCGAAATTCCAGTCAAAATCCTGTTTACCCTGATACCGCGTAATATTAATGTATTTCATTGATATTTTGTTTAAAAAATAAAAATATGTTTTAAATATTGCAATGTTCACGTGATTATATTTTTGTGACAACTTATTTTGTAATATTTATGTAATATTTCACATAATATAGTGGGCATTTCAAAAAGTTATAAAACATTTGACGGAAATATTTTATAAATATTTGTTGCTGTCAGGGTTAATGTTATTCTCCTTATTCTTTTTTTTATATTTATTCTCTTTTATAATTCCTCCCTTATTTTTATTATATATTTTCTTTATTATATATTATTACTGTCTTTATTCTCTTATTATAATTAGTATTTTTAAAGCTTTTTAATTTTTGTTTTGTTGTTTTTTTTTGTTTTTATCTATTGATAGTTTTGAAACTGGGAAATTCTTTGTAAATAAATAATAAACGAGTCATTGTGTGAATGGCATTGTTTTTTTTTTATTTTTATTTTTTTTAAAGATAATACTTTGGATTAAATAAGAAAAAAGTCATTAGCGTGAAATTATTGGCCTGCCAGTCAAACGGTTTGTTTACGTTTACATAAGATTTGCAAGATGTTGACAAATTGTATTGCGCAAAGAATTCATTTGTACTTGATGTAATATTTGTGGGATTAAAAATAACTGTCAGTAGAGACAAAAATATTGATGTTTAAGGATTCAGCTTGCCTCTTTTTTTTTGTAAATAATACGCAAACATTTTTGTTGAAGAGATATTATTTTATTTGTAGGTTAATTGATTTAGTGGATTGTCAATGCATTGAAACATTGTTGAATAAGGGGTTGAAACATTGTTGAAATTTAAGTTGAAAAAAACTTGAAACAATTGTTTCATTTTCGTTATTCTATGTTTTCGAATTATTGATTAATATAATGACATTTCCTTGAGTATTAAACTTCTTTAGCTTTATTTGATATTTTTCTCCATGTATGTAATATATATTATTTACATATGAAAACTATATTTAATTAAAAACAAAACATTATTTATAAATAGGAAATAAATCCCTAGTAAAAATGAAATATTGACATATATGTTTTTCCTTAATTCATATGTAGCTATATATGGCCATATATGGTTGATGTAAGGTAATCAAATGATAAATTGATTTCAATATAAGGGGAATTAATGAAATCACTAAAAAAAGCTCGAATATTATATTAACTATTACCATATATGGTCACAAATGAATTAAGAAAAAACCATATATGTCTATATATTAAGTAGTTAAAACATACAAGTTCATATATGAAATAGTTAAAACATATGTAACCATGTATATTTAATTTTTACTAGGATTGCGTATACTTTTTGTATTATTGTAATTTAAAAATAAATAATTATATAAGATTATAAATTCTTTAAAGATTGGCAAAAAGTCAAATGTTTTTCTTGCATTTTTCACAGCTATTACGAGGTGTCCCCTCAACCAAAGAGGAATGGGTTTCCAAATACATTGGATTCGAGGAAGAAAGTATTACGAGGCATGCCGTCCAAATGACTCAGAGGTAATATTTCATATAAACAATTATATTTTTATTGTAGTATTTGTTGTAAGCACAAAACAAACCCGTGAAAAAAATTTACATAGGTTGTCATATATGCAGGCATATATGCGGCATATATGCATGCCACCTATATAAAAAATTTTCATGGGAATCAAAAAAACAATTTCAATCATTTCACAATTTACCAAAAAAAAAAAAAAGAAAAAAAGAAAAACAACAAAATACATTTACATAAATAATAAATTCACACAAATTTCACATTATGTAATTTAATTTTAATTGCAAAATAAAACGAACTTCATGATAGCATAACAAGAAATAATATATAAAACGTAGATAAATTGAAATTAAAGCCATGTGATTATTTGATAGTTAAGGCAATCTTTTTCAGGTACGTATGACGTTAGAAAAATGTGTTGCCAAAACAGTGTCCCCTTGAGAAAGATTTAAAGCTCGATTCGCTAATAAATAATTTTGCATTATTTACAGAAATTACAGCAGTATTCACGACATCCATGACATGTAGTGAGTATGATGCTCTACAAAAGCTTTTAGTTGCTGTAGTAGACTCATATACTGACATCAACAAAAACTGCGATTGTGATTAAAATTTAATTTTAAGTGCAATCGCAGGCTTTTGTTTACCAATTATCTCTCCCACAATTAATGAAGCCGCAGACTTATCCGTTCAATTTATTTCATTTCACTTTATCAATTGTAAAATTCTTGGATTCGCGTTTCAATTTAATTATATAGTTTGCACATTAATAGGTATCTATCGCTCTAATTAAAGACTAAAATTGTTCTTGAATAAATCAGGACTAAAAATACAGTTGTGACTAGAATACTGTAGATTACGCAAACTTCCTAAAGTGTAAACGAATTTAACGAAAATGCAAACATCACTGTTGAATTAATATATTTGTAAAAATATAAGAATTTATTAATTGCAAATTTACATTCTATAATATACCTCCATTTAAGTAATCATTCCAAGGTGTGTTAAGTTATATTTAGAACAATATAATGAATGAAACAGCAAATAGTTCAGTACAGTGATAAAATGTACACTTTTATCTGTAAAAAAAAAAGAAATCTAATTTATTATTGTATTACAAAAATGTATTATTATTGTACAAGATTAAAGCAATAATGTTGTTTACGACTTTTACTACGATTGAAAATGCTTTGTTTAATTAAAAACTAAAAAAGAAACTATATTGTGATTCATTTTCAATTAATTAGTCTATTATTAGTAATTTAAACGAATATTTATTAAATTTACTTTTTTTTTAATTTTTTCATTTAATAACACTAATGAATACATCACTAATCAATATTAATATAAACTTTAATTTTTTGTGGACATTCGACTATTTTGAATTAATATGGAAGTATTTAAGATGAACAGTTTTTTAGTTTATAGTTGTCAGATAATTGTTTGATATTTATCGTTAAAACATTAACCGTTGATTATTTTTAATATTCCATAATCGTTATTTATTAGTGGGATTATATTAATGTTCACAGCGTAACCTAATGATTATGTTTTCCAGTTCAAAAGACCCGGATCAAGCTACGGATGCTTGGATTGATCGATTATTTGACATATACAAAAACAAGGACTCGGAACTGTTGCCCATCGGCAAATTTTTAGCTGTATGTTTCATTTTATACATCTAATTACAAATATGCTAAATCAATCTACAAAACACTGTTATCCTTTAAGATATAATATTATTAACATATAATATACATATATTACGTTCTTTTAAAGTATACTTTTAATCGGTAATTTATTTATTTTATTATAAATCCTCAATATAAATTAGGCAAACAAAATTTAATCCAACAAATTTCCGAAAATTTGATAATTCTAAAAAGTTTTTAACATATTTCAGGACTTGAGAACTACTGGTGTAAAGAAGAATGATCCAAGGTTGCAAGAAATGATGAATAATTTGAGGCAGATACATATTAAATCCGGTGGCCATGAAGGAATATCCCCTGAAACACAGAAATTGACTAAGGAACAATTCAAAATGTATGACAAACTTTTACCGGTCAAGAACTGAAGAATGAAATGTTTTTAGTGTTGAACGTATAAAAAGAAAGGAATGTTTGTAAATATTTTCAAGGACATAAAAATGGATGTAAATACAAAGGAATAACAAAGTTTATTTACATTTTGCACTTTGAAAACGTTTCATATTTCAGTACCATTGGTGAAGAATATATTTTTGGAAATAAAAATATTTGAAATACTCGAAGCTTGTTGAATTTCAGTAAACATTTGTCATTTTTACAGAATAATTTCACCGAATGTTGAACTGATATCGCGATCGTTCAAAGGTCAATTCGTTATCCCTGACTGGCCTGATTTCTCTAAGCACATAGAGGATTTTTACTGGAAATGTAAATCCAACACTGAAGGCAAAGTTGCATCTTACATACCACAATTAGCGAGGATGAGCCCAGATTATTGGGGTGTCTCCGTTTGTAGTATCGATGGTCAGCAATTTAGCATTGGCGACACTACTGTACCTTTTACTCTTCAAAGTTGCAGCAAGCCGTTGACATATGCCATTGCATTGGAAGAACTTGGCCAGGAAACTGTTCATCAGTACGTGGGTCATGAACCATCCGGGCGCAACTTTAATGAACTCGTCTTAGATTATAATAGTAAGAAATTAATTATTAATTAAGAAATCCCAGTTTTGTGTAATAGTTGAAATGCCAAATTAGTAAATTTTCTATTAAAAATTGATATTTTTTTCTCTCAGTGCAAGAGAAATTGTACCAATAGAAATATTTAACAGAATTCAATAATTTAACAATTTGCTGATATCAAGTTTGTTTGAAATGAATTAACAATTAATTTGAATTCCTATTTTCACAGAAAAGCCTCACAATCCAATGATAAATGCCGGCGCTATATTAGTATGTTCCCTTTTGAAAACCCTCGTTAAACACGAAATGACCCTTGCTGAGAAGTTTGATTTCACGATGAATTATTTCAAAAGACTGGCTGGTAGTGAAAATTTAGGATTCAACAACGCAGTATTTTTGTCGGAAAGAGAAGCTGCGGATAGAAATTACGCTTTAGGATTCTTCATGAGAGAGCACAAATGTTATCCAGAAAAAACAAATCTTAGGGAGATAATGGACTTTTACTTCCAGGCAAGTTATCTTTAAGACAACATATTTTTTTGACATATATTAGGGATAAATTGTCTGTGGTACAGTGTTTCAAGAAGGGAAGGAAGAATTTATTTATACTAGGAATATCATTTCAACTGGACATTTAACATTCGTAGTATTTAGCTGGAATATTATATAATATTCTTAGGATATAATTTACGAATATTATGTGCTGATAGGGATATTAGTTTTCTCTATGAAAATGTTATAATTATCAATTAATAATATGTAGTAAAATGATGTTGAATTAATGTAATATTTTTTATAAGAGCAGTGTTGTTCCATGGAAGCTAATTGTGAAACAATGGCAGTAATGGCAGCGACCCTGGCTAATGGTGGCATTTGCCCATTGACTGAAGAAAAAGTACTAAAGCCCGAAAGTGTTCGCGATGTTCTTAGTCTTATGCATAGCTGTGGAATGTATGATTATAGCGGTCAATTTGCTTTTAAAGTAAGTTCTACATCTTAATAACTGATTAACAGTTTGTCTTTTAAGAAAATCAAAACATTTTCCAGGCTAACTAACTATTTTATTTCTCATAAAATTAACAATGGAACAAATTTATTACTAAAATAATTGAATGAGTTTTGCATTAAAGTGAAAATACGAAATAAATTGCATTGCTAATTGATTTCATAATTAATTATTAGTTAGTCAATTAGTTAATAAAGATTCCAATGATTTCATGGTTAATAATAGCATATTAACATTTAATTTTTTTGTTCTAATATTGAAATAAAATAAAAATTACTCTGAATTAAAGTCAGTCATATTACTTTTTCATTTTCGATTGTTACAAAATTGTTTTAATTTATTAGGTTGGAATACCAGCTAAATCTGGAGTATCTGGCTGCTTATTGCTCGTGATTCCAAATGTCATGGGTGTCTGTACATGGTCTCCTCCATTGGATCCACTTGGTAATTCATGCAGAGGTGTTCAATTTTGTCAAGAACTCGTTAGCGAATTCAATTTCCACAGGTAAAATAATGTCTTTAACGAGGTTTATCATTTTAATTGTTATTAAAATATCGTTAATTTCTTTTTCTACTTATTATCTTCTTTCATTATTGTTTGCAGACAATTTCGATTAGATATTATTCGTCTTATATTTTCAAATTTATCCGGTAGATATAAGTTTACAAACTAATAAATGTATGTACATGATTTTATTATTGATCAATCTGTTTTCTATTTGTTTCCAAGTATGCTAAATTAAATATATTAGAATTATAATTTTGCGGACTTGTATTTTATTGCAGATATGACAATTTGAAACACGCAACAAACAAGAAAGATCCAAGAACGCACAAGTATGAAACTAAAGCAGTCACAATCGTCAAACTCTTATTTAGCTCGTTGACTGGAGATGTCAACGATATGAAGAGGTAATGGAGGTTTTCTAGACAGAAGTTTATTTTTTAACTTTTATATCAAAGCGAAGCTTGCACGTTAAAAATATGATTGTTGTTTAGAAAGTTTAAAAGAAGCTTGTTAACGTTTATATTCAGAGTTATATAGTATGAACTTTTATTTTATATTTAGATTATAAGAATGAACGAAAACTAAATGATTTATTTGATTAATTGTTTAATAAATTGTCCTTTAATACATGTACCTGTGTCGTTAATTTCTCAAAATTTATAGTTTGAACAAAAAGATTTTTATTTGGAACTTTGTAATAATATAGGAAAGAAACTTTTTATGAAAAGCCCTACTTGAAATCTGCCTTTAACTTATAACTTGATATTTATTTAAAACTTATTAATATTAATTTACTTTTTCATTTAATTACAGACACAGAAATAGTGGTATGGATATGTCGCTGTCAGATTATGATGGTCGTACAGCATTGCATATGGCGGCGAGTGGAGGACACCTCGATTGCGTTCAATTTCTCATTGAACAATGTGGAGTTCCATACGATCCAAAAGACAGGTAAACACAAAATATTAATTAAAAAAACGTCTGTGTAACAAACGAAAATACTTTATAGAACCGAAGAACGAAACGGTTTTAACATTGAGCACATCAAAAAACACAAAACCAAAACAAAGTTTGTTTATATATTGTTTTTTTGAAAACGTTTCATTTTTCAGTACCATTTATTATTGACATTAACTAGGGTTAATATTAAAATGTATTAAACAAAACAACCGATAGTTAAAATATCCTTAAATATATCTTCGTTTAATCGTAGATGGGGAAACCGTCCTATTGATGAAGCTCAGACCTGTGGCCACGAACACATTGTCAATTACTTGAATCAAGTCGCCCTCACGCGTAAAAGTGACGATGGAAAGAATTCAAACGAGAACAACCAAACGAAGAATGACGTTGAGGTGAAAGTTCCAGAAAGCTCACCTGGAGACCATCCGCCGTTACCTTAAACGGGTGCAAGGATAAAAGACAAAAAATGATTGCCTTCGAGGTAGTCATTTTTCAGATACAAAATTAGAAGTCAATGTTCCGAAGTCAATGTTCGCGAGAAATTCCGTATCGCAATAGAGTTTCTATTGAGCCGATCGAGAATGTACCGAAACAGCAGCGTTCTTTAGCTTCTCGTATTCGTTTAATAAAAGCACATCAACCTTCTTCGGTTGTTATCCGCCATGATAACGAAGGAAATGAAATTGATCATTTGAAAATGACCGTCAAAATCAAGCAATTTTATTGCCAATATAGAAATTGCTCTCATTTCAAGTTGATGTTACGAATGAACTTTTCCTTACGCTCTGAAATAAACGCTCCTCATTGTTTGAACAAGGGTATTCATAGTTTCGACGACACAATTAATGCACTTATCATGTTCTCTAGGCAATTTTCACTTTCAAGTCGTTTCACTTGAAAGAACGACAGGGATGCATATTTAACCCGTAATCGAAATGATCTTGTATGGAGGAACAAAGAAGGTTCTAGTTCATTGATGATTAAACAAAGTTGTTCAATTCATGATACTTTTCTTATTTGCTGTCCTTTTTCTCGAAAAGTAGCGCAAAGTTGTTGATTTTTCAATTAGAACTGGATGCGGTTATCGACGAAATGTATTCTTTCCCTCAATGCGAGAAACAAAAAGGCCTATCTCAATCATGGCATCTGACTATAAAAGTTTTACTTCCTCGTTGTCTGAACCGTAATGCACTGTTTGCTCACGTTTTATTGTCGCTTCTGTTCTCAGGACAACAATATATTTTTAAAAAAGCGATGATATCAAATGGTCCACCGACTAGTCCTGTTTTATACATCTTATAGTTGGTTAATTTGTATTCTACTTCTATTAAACGCAATAGGAAATTGTCTACATTTTGTAGTTACTGACATTAATTTTGTTCAACTAATACTTTGAGTCGAGAATGTTTATGTATAAGTCTGCAATAATCGGTTGTGAATCGCGTTGTGTTTGCGTCTAGATTGGTAAGTTTTTTTCCGTATCGTGCAAAAGTACAAATTGTAAAGTATTAACTCGATAATGCATGTCGATCATAAACGAATGGTTATTGTTGATCAAAACAGTAATCGAATGAAAATCACATTTTTCTCTGACAAAAATAAATAAGCCTTTACAACGATTCCCGGAATTGTAATTAATTGTGATTATGAATTGAATTGTAAATTCCACAGTGTCCGAAGAAACATTCTGGTACAATTTACGAAATGTCTATAGCCATTTTATTTCAAATTTATTCCTGCATTGTTTATAATATGTTAATTTATTTTGCTAGCCAAGTATTGTAAATATGTCTTCGACCGAATGTATTTTCATAAATGTTAATATTAACTTTATACTTAATACTAAGTAGAACCTGATATCCGTTACTATTTTTTCGTTTGTTTTTCGTTCATAAAAATTCATATTTATTTGCGAAAATCCTTATTTTTAATTATTAGTTGTAGCACGATTTTCGTATAAACAATACTGGTTAAAGTAATTTGATATTAAAATAAGTCGTACTTTGTACATTGAATGATATTCCTAGTATTTTTGTTTAATTATTTAAATAATTTCATCTTATTTATAATCGTTATTTTTATATCAACGTTAATAATTTTAGGCATCGAAGGCTGTTCGATTTACTTCAATTACTATTTACATTATATTGTAAATATATAAAAAGCAATTTAGGGTCGTTTTTTTCTTTCGAGAAGTTTGAGTTACGTATTCAAACGGATTTCAGTTCCATGACTACGCGTGCCTTAAGTGAGACAATAAATTTCAAATTCGATTACGGGTTGATTCAAAGAATAAAAACCGAACAAATGAATCAAACTATTAAAATCTCGTTATGCCAAAGTAACTTCTAACATCCTTTTTACACCGTGTATTCCGAAACCACAAATCATACATTCAGTAGAGTCGCAGACGTTCGTTTAGTTGTATATTAGTTTCATATTTTATTATTAGTTTTTTGAGACTGAGACTGCTATTTTTACAGTAACACCTCTTATAAGTGAACATAAGATCAATTAGTAAAAATAAAAAAAGAAAAAGCACTTACAAGAGTTTTTACTGTATACAAACATTTTTCCGTTTATCTTCGACGACAATTGTATTTGGCGATATGTAAAGAGGCGCAATGTAAGTCTTGGGAGATATAAATAAACTATTCCGTGTTGATGTCGTGTTTTTTATTAACATTTCGTCATCTAAAATGCGTACTAATTTGTGTAAAATTAACTTGTACACTGATCGCGTACGGTACTGTATTGTAAGAGCATTTTTCTTGTTCGCAATCAATCGTTGAGAAGCAATCAAAAATAACGAGAATTTGTAAAAAGTGAAGATGAGATTCAAGTCTGTGATGAGATTATAGTTATTACAATGATGTTCCTAGAAGCATTTGTTCGACCGCAATTTCAGTGTACCGAGAAACAACACAATGATGGTGATCAAATGCGAATTGGAAAAAAGGAGACAAAAGAAGCGACAGGAAAAGGAGCCAAGGGCCAAAGAGGACGACAACAGAGAGGGGATATTGCACCGAGAATGACAGTTCTCGGGCGCTATACCACTTTGCAAGCACTGGGAGTTGCTCATATTTTCGACCGTTTGAAAAGGCGATTTTAAACATTGTTTGCCGATCAATCGGTTTCAGAAATTTATAATGTATTGCAAAATGCTCGTGAGAAGTTTTCCATTGATTCTGTTATTGAAAATCGCTCTCTGCAGATACCACAGGTACCATACTAAGCACCTTATTTTGATTACAATTAAAAAAGTGCACCGCTTCTTTGATTCACTAAAAATTGATATCTTCAAAACAAAATTTGTTTTGAATGCAAATATTTGATTATTATAAATATACTGTTAAATTCAATTTTTAATGTATGGTGATCATATAGCAATTAATACAATTTAAGGTGATGCAGTAAGTCTGCTACCACGGAGTTAGCGTTTTTGTAATTATTATTTTGAAAATTTTGATTTAAGAATATATCTTTTGATTGACAAAAGGAATTATTTTATGTTAAATTAATAATCTATATAATTGACACCGTAATTATTTGATTTGAAACATTTTCTATTCCGTAAACTGATTTCTACTTTTGTTAACATCACGTTAATAAAAGGAAAATAACACCGGTATCAAGTTGTAGATTTCAAGTGAGATACGCGCGCTTGCCCGCCAAATATGAATGTTGGGTGCAAATAAAATGCAATTGCGCCCATGACAAATATTGCATAGCATAAACAAATTGCTGTAATTAAATATTGTTGTCACGTTTGTTCGACTAGGGATAGCAGTTATTTGAAACACGTGGAAAGGGTGCACGAATTTTCATGCTCCGAGCCTCAGTTGCGTGCAGTCCCCATAAGAGATTTGCTTGAATTTGGTCCAAGCCCTGATGAGATGTTCTATCCTTCATCAACAGTTCTTGCGAGGTGCGCGGATTCGGGCTGTTGCCAAGAAGCAAGTCAAGTGTGTGCACCACTCCAAGTCAGAAATGTCAGCTTGGTATTTATGGTGAAGCACCTCATTGATCGACAACGGGATCGTCATCATGAAATTATTTACGCGGTAGATCATGTTAAATGTGCGTGCATTGACAATAATGTGTTATAAACATTATGTTAGAAGTTTTCGTGTTTTATAAAATAAAGATTTATATGTAAGAAATTAAATGGTTTCATTAAAGTGGAAATTAACTCTGAATATTGCTTGGACCCGTGGACTGAGGAAAAATTAAATAAAAAGTTATATAAAAAATTAAATTTCCTTGTAAAAAAAGATGTTATATATATAATACTATATAAAAAAATATGCTAAAAAATGCTAAAAAACTGCTAAAATTGGGATTTTCCTGCAATTTTCACCATTTTTCAGCAACTTTTTTTGCACTATGGATACTATAGTTAAGTTTCATGATTATTATAAAAATCTTAACTGTTTTATTTGGAGGATTTATAGTACTACAGAAAAAAATGTAATAAAATGATAATACACTACTTCAGCACGATTCTTGCGGTTTTTGTCAACAGACTTTCTATTAGTATACTATATTTTTAATAGACTTATATTCATTCTTTTTAATTAATATTTTACACCTTATTTGACCAAGTACAATTCAAATTTAATAATTTACGTTCAGTTTTTTTAAAAAAATGTATTAAAGTTGATTCCGGAATCGGAGTGTACACCCAGTTCGATTGAATCCTCGCCCCCCAGATCGCTAGTTAAACAATTTTAAGTTGGTATTAATTATACCTTGAAAGTAAACTTCGGAAAGTCATCTTGCATCCTTATTGTATAAGACAGAGAACATCTATCTGATATACGTTCTCTGTCTTAATACAATAAGGATGCAAGATGACTTTCCGAAGTTTACTTTCATGGTATAATTAATACCAACATAAATCTTTTTAACTAGCGATCTGGGGGGCGAGCTTTCAATCGAACTGGGTGTACTGATGAATATTCTCAACGTATTTAGGAAAGTGCTGCTTCCTTTCGAGCAGACGACAAAAAATCACACTTTCCAAAATACGTTGAGAATATTAATCAGTGCACATATTCTTGTGAATCAAATTATATTCCCGTTTCCATAGAATATTGCTCTGGTCGGTTGATCATAAAATAAAAATTAATTAAATTTCGATTACAAAAGACGCTAACTCCGTGACAGCAGACTTGACACATCACCTTAATGTGATACATTGTAACGATGCGTAATTGTTATTCAAACGAAACTTTAATGTAACGAAAATGAAGCGAAAACTAATTAACAGCAATTTATAAAAATATTTTGCGGCGTATTGAAGCTCACAATATTCACTCGGTGAGCAAAAAAAGGATGCATTACTAGGTGTCCAACATCCAACATGTTTATAAATGTGTCTGTCCTTGTTCATGAAATAACAAAAATTAAAGCATGCAAGCGAATAATACACGCTTCAAGTGCTTGGTGCAAACTTTTAACCCGAGTTTCTTATCATACGACGCGTACATTTAAGGGCCATCGATTTGCACCGTGCTGCAGCTGCTATTGTCAACTTTTTGTGATTTTCATTTTGAATGTAATTGTAAAGAACATTTAAATCATTAATTTTAATTAAAATTCAAACCTGACCATCCAGAGCCGATATATTCTGAATATTTGCGTCAACTAAATTTCACTGACATTTCAACTTAATCACCGACACAGGTAAGAAAATTGGTGGTATTTTCGAAAAATGAAATCGACGTGGTTTACGTTTTAATGACAGAATTAAGTACTATCACGTTTTTCTATTGTGGATAAGTTGTAAGCATAAAATATATAACAATTGTTTAATTGTTATTGACAATTACTAAGTCGTTATCATTTAAACAATTTCTCAATGATGGAGCAAAAGAGAAAGATGGAAAGTGAGTGAGTGAATCGTTAAATGGGTCGTTAAACTTTTGTACTTTCACGATTAAAATTATGCTAGTAACACATTGTAAATAAAATGATTGCTCATTTCTAATGTATAATGCTTCCATTACACATCTTCCAAAAAAAGCTTTTTAATTCCCCACAATTATTATTTTAATCTCTACTTAATGAAAGTAGTTTTTATTATTTTTCTTATATACTATATTTATATATATATTTATATTATTTTATAGAATATTTTTTTTAAGATGTAAGAACCATGTTCTAAACACAGTGATGATATTTAAATAAAGATGTCGTTTTATATACACATACATATGTACTTAGTAGTATATAGTAGAATTAAGATAATTCATCATGTAATTAAATTAATTTGTAATTAGTACTACTTTTTATGTATTCCTGATACGCTAATAAAAACAATTCATTATTCAATGACTGCAATATAATTAATATTTTGTTTTAATTGGAAAAACATTAATTATAAATGTTTCACAATTCATTTCTTTGACTGTAAATGTATTAATTTTTAACAGATTATTGATAAATTTTACAACCATATTTTTTGGTACAACATACTAAGTCAAAGGATTTTATGTATTATAGATTAATGTTTCGACCTAATTTGTGGTCATTATCAAAATCAAACCTTTTAAGAACCACATAACTATTGTTATTTTTGGTCTTCTAGTAATATATAATTAGTTATTGTGTAGTTCTGAGTAATTTTTAATAAAGCATAAAAAACAAGAAGAATGAAACGAAAAAAGAACAAAAATATTATCAAGTATTGTACTTTATATAGTATTTTTTGCTGTAACAACAAAGAATTTCACTGAATTATAAGAATGAAAAAGTAGTAGTTCTTTTATAATAAACAATGCATATATTAGTGTTACAAAGTGAAATTAGTATACATGTTTTCAACTTGATTAATTCAAGTAATAATAGGAAGAAACAAAACTTTAACAATTATGGAAATGTTTAATAACTGAAAAGTATGTTTTGACAAATTAAAGATAACATGAAGCAATTACCATGATTAAAGGTGATTAAATGTTAAATGTTTTTACTTACTTTGATTGCCTTTAATTGTTTTGATTTTTCTGATAATATAGCCTATTATATATTAAGTGGAATACTTATAATGTATTTGTTCTAGACCTTGATTAATAAAACAAAACAAAAATTAATATAATATTTTCTTTGGATTTTTTTAGCATGGCTCGAGGACAACAAAAGATCCAGTCACAAGCAAAAGCACAAGAAAAAGCAGCAAAAATGAAAAAGCAGCAAGGCCATCGTGCAAATGATCAGAAGAAAGCAGCCCAAAAAGCTCTTGTTCATATTTGTGTTGTTTGCAAGGTATTATTTCATACATAGTAGATTATAACTAACAAAAAGTTTCCAATACATATCACTTTGCAAGGTGTGAAACTTGAAATTAGTAAAGTATCATATCCTCCAAATGTCATTTCATCCAAAATTCATGAGATCCCTCATGGAAAAAATTGCTGAAAAACTGCTAAAATTGGGATTTTTCAGAGTTTTTCATTTTTTTTTCATTCTTTTTCAGCATTCTTTTCCATGAGGAGTGTAAATAAGCTTCTTTTATACAACATAAAAACTTGCCATAGCATCCTTTTTTTATCAAAATGGGTCTTTCATCTAAATGTTAAATTATCAAAGCCTCAAATTATCCAAATGCTTTGATTTGATGAGCATTTCATCAATACATAGTTTTTATAGACTAATATACTACATTTAAAAATCTAAAGCTGCACTTTTACAACCTGGCACACAACACTTTTTACTTCTACTCATTTTTATCAAAAAAAAAAAAAAATATATATATATATATATTTAACTTATTATACATATATATATTTAAGAATATTAACATACTCCAATGCTAACGTGTATATGTCCCGACAATTGTATATTAGTCTATAATATAAATTAATTACACCAATAAACCAAAATGTCTAGAATCATAATATATGATCACGGTGTAAGACTATAGGTGTTTCAACGAGGCACATTTGATTGACTAAATTTTGTCCGAGTACAAAATTTTTCCTCAAGAGGGCGAATGTGTCAGCGTGGTGCTCCTGTTAATAATGCGAATGTAA
>JABFPN010001283.1:0-30906 GCA_022817305.1 Leptoteleia sp. ZL-2020 | reverse complement strand
AAACTAGGTAAACAGTGCGTGACGATGCTGGCTAGTAACTGGTTAGTTTTTCATGCTAGTAACTGGGCAGAGACCAGTAAAATCTGGCCAGTTCCAAGCATAAAACTAGGCCAAATTTTTACTTGGGTGAGTGCGGCGGAAAATACGCGGAGGAGAATATTGCGCCGGTGTAAACTCAACTAAAGTGCCACATAAAATAAGTCAACAATATAACTTTCTAAGAGGTAATAAGTAAGGTTATATTTAATATGACGCGCTGCATAAAACCAAGCATTCAGTAATACCAACATAACCGTCTGTTGTATCAAATGTCTGCAGATATGTAAGACTTTATACCGAACTTATTTTAGGTTTACAAGGTAATACATTTCCCTCGACTCATTTTATTATGAAAATAGATCATCAGTGTAAATAAAATTTATATGCTAAAAAATTGATAACGTTTATCAATGAGAAATAAAAAAAAAAGCGAGTAAAAATAATGTTACATTAGCGGAGCTACTTTTCTGGGTAAAAAGTTTCGACTTTTGAATAAAATATTGTGTAACTTTAATTGTTAAAAGCAGGAGTTTCTCAATTTTTAACGAGAAATCTCTTTAATTGCAACTCAATAAAATTACTGCTGATAGATTATTACTTCCAGGCTATTTTATTCACTCGGATTAAAATTGCTGACTACTTTTGTTATAAAAATCACACTGGTTAATGTTATATTTAATAAGAAAAATTTATTGCGTTTAAATATAAATCAGATACTATGATTAAAATTCCTCCGTTTTGCCTTAAAAACGTTTTTGAAGTTTACACAAAATCTATTTAAAATTATTCCTTTATTTTCATTCATAAATTCAATCTGCGTAATTTCCACGGCCAAAAAACTGAACTAGGAATTTTATTTTTAAATATGAATTTTCATCAAAGACTTTTTTAATGATAAAAGACCTTGTATAATGAAATAAAAAACTTTTCTTATAAATGTTAATGAACATTAGTACCTGGACTTTGTTGTTCAAAAGTACGAGAAGCGGGAATTAATATTAAAAATCACGGTTTAATAATAAAGCCATAAAATGGAATTATGTTGTAGAAAAGAAAATATTGAGAACGAATCAAAGCGTAATTAAAGTTCGTTATAAAGCAAAAATAAAACCAAATGCCCAAATGAATATGCGTACATATAAATGTACAATAAGAAGAAATTCTTTGGAAAAATTACTATAGTTTGCAACAAATAAACCATATCGAACTGACTGATACATTTAATGGGGGAAAAAATATTAAGAATATTTTACAAGAATATTTTACTATGTGACATAAAATAAGCTGGCCATATTTTCTATAGTTATAAAAAAATATACATAAATCAGTTTGATAAAGATTGTCGAAGACTAATAATTTTTCCTACAAAATTTTTTTGAGTGTACACAAGTACGACAAAGATCGACACGGCATACGTTTGACGCTAAAATAAACACGCTTCTGAATGATATAAAAATAAACCCGTTAACATAAAACGGGGGCATTTCTGCGTAATAAAATTCGTCAAGTTTGGCGCATTATTTACGACACGTGTTTACAGCATAATTCGGTATTTTTCAAACGGTATTAATAAACACTCAACATTTGGCGAACCTTTCGCAGTAAACAAATACGCGGCGCAATAAAAGACGCCGGATCATCGAAATCAAGAATGATTCCAAAATGTCTGGATACGAATGGCCCCTTTTCACGGCGCTTGTATAAAGATGAAAAATTACTAAGATTCGTGTGAACGACTACAAAAATACCAGGTTTTAAGAGTCCAGAGACAGATCTTAAAGAGAAATAAGAGTAATGCGGAAGAGGGAACATTGCTCACAAGTTTTACGAGCAGAGTACCATTGCTTTTAATGCGGTCGTTGAATACGTAGAATATTGCTAAGACACGAACTTTTACTCGCGCAAATAACGAATAGAATAAGAGTTCGGCATGTGTCCGGACCTTTGTAATCACGATCGCGTCGCGTCCATTAACATAAAGTTCCGCGGACGGACGGTCCCGGTTTCATTTTCCCTGGAATTGACAATCATACTCCTTTTTTTTCCATCTTTTTTTATCTATTTTTTTTTCTTTGTCCCGTCGTTATTTCAACCTTCGTAATTAAGGATGCCGAACAAAGACTTTTAAAAGGAAAGTTTATTTATAAACCAGCAATTTGTGCGCAGAAGGTAGCTAAAAATTACTTCATCTCGGGGCAAAGGAATTGCCATCGAAATGAGCGCGACGTTCATTCGGTTATCGTCGAAGCCAAAAGAATAATAATGAAATGAAAATTCTAACGATCCAAAAAGACTTCCGCGCGCTGTTCGATATTCAAAATGAAACTTTCGGCGAGAGTTTCGCCGGGAACTTTTGTAAATTAAGGGGGGGGGGGGATGTCACTTGGACTACTTCGTTACAAGTTTATAGTGTGCAAAAGTCTAGCGATTAAATTCAATAAATTTATTCAAGTTGCGTTAATTAGAAGGTTGTACTTAATTAAAAGAGGTGGATCCTTCTCGCCATCGCGAAAAGTTTTAATTTGGCCCGAGAAGTCAAAGTCCGCGGGTTAGAAATGACGAAATATTTCTGCCGGCGCCCCTTCAAGAATCAGCATATTTTACGCCCTGCGGGGCAAACCAGTGTCGCCGGTGCATAACTCTTTATCCTATTTAATTTTTCGTTTAAGAAAGCTCGTCGATTTAATACACTCGGAAGAAAAATGTAACAGATATAACAACCAGCATCGTCCGGATGAAGAGTTCAAGTTCTGTTGGAATAACCAGAAATAATGTATGAAAAATGAACATTCCCATGTAGAAAAAGACAAACGGGCCAGGCGTGGCACACGCTTGCTGCCGACCGTCGGCCCACGTGTTTTTGGCGTTTCATGCGACCGTCGGGCCAGCCGTCTATTTTTCTACCTGGGTTGTTGCAGCTAAAAAAGAATTTTTTTAGACATTTAACATCTACCAATTGGTATTTTCAATCAAAATTACTGTCCCAGAACAATAAAAATTGTGGTAAAAAACACCTGTACTAAAAACACCTGTACTGAACATTATTTTTCCAGCACAGTAATATTTACATTTTTTTTCAACGTACAAATTACTTGCGTTTCTGCACACAAAAAAAATGAATAGTAATAGTAGCATTTTCGCGCGTTTTTTAATTCCAAATCAATAAATTTATTTCCAATATCGAACATTATTAAAACCCTATGGCGAAAGAAAAGTAGAATTGTTTAATTCAAGCTAAATTTAACTAATTAATTGGTGACTACTAGCAGACAATTTTCTTATCACGCGATTTGCAGAAACATTTATTTTCCCATCTACTTTTTTTAATTAAGAAGAAAATTCATTTGCATGCAAATTTGATTTGAATGTTTTCATTTTAATTGATGCAGCGCTGTAAAGTCGAGTGGTTGAAGGTTTGCTGTCAACTTCACACTGTTTCATAATCGTGTAATAATCATTTCAATTTCACGCTTGATTGTCAATAGCGCCACCTTTTGCAGGTAGCGCCCGGCATTTACGACGAAACTGTTGACTCGTCTGTTTCGTGGATACTGCCGGAATTGCACGTGGTTTACAGAATTACTTGAAATTCTATGACTTTATCCTCAGCCGTACACTTAATTAACATTGTTTGCCTTACGATTATGCATTTCGACTTTTTTCACCTCGCCGGTAAAAAATGTATTAAAATTCCCGCGAAATTAAACGGCGTTATTTTAGCGCCGCGCGTCGATGAATTTTGTTTAATCTTTAATTATTAGAAACGCAACATTTCATTCGGGTCGCATAATTAACTGCCGGCCAAGTTTCAGTCATTAAAAATGTACGCTCGATTCATTGATTTTTAATGACGACAAGCTACAAAGCGTCGTTCGGAGAAATTCGGTTGTACCCCATAAATTTCAATCAATTTACGGTTTGGCATGTTAATATCAGCCTGTTTGCTTTATCGGTTTCTTAAATTTATTCTTTATCGATTTGTGAACAACCATAATAAAACTGATGTGGCACTATTTTTTGATATCTCGTTAGCCTTTCAACAGTCATTAAGATGTAGAAAGTTTAGGAGGATATAAATTATAGCTGCTGAAGAACATATACCTGGAGACGTGCACATTCTTTTTGTCTTTATTACTTTCTATCGTGTTAAGCATTTATCTTTTTCAGATAATTCGGGATATTATTGTGGCTTATAAATTATTGCTTTTCGGAGGTGTTATTAATTCAAATCAAAATATTTGCGCAGCTTAATTGTTGCAATAATAAATTTAGATATACACTGACTGTAATGATTTAATTGTTGCTTACAAAAAAGATAAGTATCGGAGTATTATTAGATTCCACATACACGTTAGAGTGTCTCAAATATACCCAAACAATTTCTTTGAATTATTCCATGCTCTATTATTCGAGCCTTTCCAAAGTTAAACAAAATTTCACAAAGAGGAAAAAAAAAATACAAGAAAATGCCATAAATTACGCGACCGTGTAAAATATTTAGATAAAAGTTAATGCTTTGTTTGCACAGAAGTCTTTTTCCCATTGATTGCCTTTGTCAAGAGCCGTGACAAAAGATAATTTTCGAAATTCCGTACATATTTTTCACGCACATAATAAAATTGCGGTTATATAAAATACGACTTCTAACAAATAATTTTGTGGCTGAAAGGACATCCATCGGTGAGTCGATGCCCGCGGTTTATTTTTCTCAATAGCCATAAATTAAGTGCCTTCGATAGAGGTGTATAAAGTTTCATGTTTCAAATATCGAATCGTCATAAAGTATAAAGGGAAAAATGCATAAAATTAAGCGGCTCATTATGCGGCGATGTTGAAGAAAGACGCCCCTCTGAGTGGGAGCCTATAAATTCGGACCCGACTACTTGAAAAAATATCTAACGATCTTTCAATAAGTGCACCGTTTGGTGAGCGCCGCCACTGTCATCGGGTCGTTCTCCCCGGCATTATTACTATCCGCGTGTAATTTCCCTAATCTCCCGCGAGCATCTTGTTGAAAGATTAGAAAATGATTTGATTAAGCCGTCGGTAAATTTTCTTATACGGCGTTAAAACGCGTCATTAAATTATTCCCTGTTTTACATTCGTGAGTTATCTTTATGTTCTTGTAATTTGAAATGATATCGTCACCGCAGTAATTCATTGATTAAATCATGAATGTACATTTCCATGGAACAAAACTGTCGAATAATAAACGCTAACGGTGCGTGCCGCAAAAAGAGTACAATATTTAATAAAGTGCGTAACTTTAATCATGTTCAAATAAATCGAATCTTTCGAACTTTTTTAACTCAATAAACAGTTACCGTTGAACAATTAAACAGTTAATTCAAATTATATTTAATGAATAATGTAATTGATTACAAAAGCCTGCAATCTATAATCGTAAACGTTTAATTTAATTTAACATATCTAGCATATTACTGTAATTAAAATTCAAGTGTATTTAGGGAACTATAAAAAGTTACAACAATGATTAATTTTCAGGATATGTTATTAATAAATGTAACGCGTTGATAAATATGATTTTTATGCTTATAATTGCTTAATTATAACTTTAAATTATTAATTTAGTGGTTCATTTTTAAGAGAGAAATTTATTTCTTATAATTACAGTTGATCTGTATAGTTATAGTACGAAGTGGGTTTAAAATTTCGCGTCAAAGCTGCAAGTTAATAAATTATTCTCCACGATCGAATATAAAGGACGCTGTTGTAAAAATTCCTTAATATCAATTTATTGCTTTATTATTATATCCAATTTTATGGCAAAAGCTATTCAAGATTGCTCATTATCATATCAATTACTTTATAAATGCAAAGTGAAGATGTATAACCACGGCGTAAAAGCATCTCTGGAAAAATTTTTGAATAAAATTGTGTCCGTCAACAATAGCAGTAGCGATTCTCGACATTGTCAAAAGCAGGTATTATGCACATGAAAAAAAAGTTATTAATGTCCTGTTTTTCTCAGAATGACTGACAAGATATGGTTGCATCGTACGAGGCACGATTTTACATCCGTAAGAATCTCGAAATAAGGTCTACTGTGTAACATTTATAAATGTTTGTAACTGACAATCTAAATTGTCCGACTTTGCGACGGAATAAAAATGTTCCAAAATAAAATTCAACTATCCACACGGAGAAATATTTAGACGAGAAATTGCTATATAAATATTAATCTTTATATTTACACTCACTTAAACACTATGTAAAAATAGTGTCGAAATGAAACATGAATAAGAAATAATATTAACAACACTATAATTAAAAAAATGTTTTTCAACAATGTTTCAATTATTATGGAAACACCACATAGGTATACTTTAGAATAATCTCAAAAAAAGTTGTTGTCGTTAAATGCTGTTGTTTCTACGTGTTGTAGAATAAACAGGAAGAATTGAAGTAAGGAGATTTTGCCTTTTGTTTTTGACATTTAGGTAAAAATTATTATGTCAAGTCAAGAAGTTTAGTTAAGATTTTTGACAAACTGTTTAATAATTCTCGTTACATTTATACAGTTTGATAAGTTATTTCAACATTTGAATAATTTTTCTAATAACTTTTTTCGCCGTGTATATTTGTCGAAAACACAAAGAGCAATATTTTTAGTTAACTCCACTAAATTTTTCTCCGAGTGTTCAAAAATAAAATACTTGAATCGACAAAATTGTTTCCTACTTAAAAGTACTCCAATTTATTATTTATACTCTTCTAAGAGTAAAACCAAATTTATACCCTAATTCCTCGCAAGATCTTTTTCTCAAGATGTTAAAAAGTTTCCTGCAAACAAAAAAAAAAAAGTTTCCTTCCATCCGCTATACCCTTAAACCGTTAATATAATACAAACTTGACTACTCGTCAAATTAAAACATTTCCCGATTCACGATTTCGAGAAAAAACCTATAAATCAATCGTTCAGAGCTCCATTCAATGGGACATCCCAAATACGACCACCCCTCTCCCCTCTCACGCACCCAGTACGTACGCCTTTCAGCGAAGATGAAAACCTTGGGGTACCTCGACGACCGATTCTGCGGCTACTCGAGGAACACATTGACCCTAAACCAGCCGTCTATTGTCCGGGCGCAGACGGCACTCCCGAGCATTATTTCTGTCCCCGTAATTTCCTCAATCCGCCGCGAGCATGTCGCCGGGAATCATTCAATTTATCACGAGTCTCGCCGAAAAAGAAGCACGTGGAGCCCTGTTTAAGATAGCGTCAATATTATTAGAAGGGAAGAAGCCTCGGGGCTGTTCACGGGACTGTCGCCGGCGCGGTCAGTCTGGCCGTGGTTACGCGTCGTTTTTCTTCGTGCGCGACAGTTGCCCGTGTGCGAGCGGAGGCCGGGGCCGCCGTCGCGGCCCGGAGCGTGGCCGCACCTGGCGCGCGCGCGGACCTTTGCAATTTCCTGCGCCCGTCGGCGTAAACAATCTAATGGCCGGCGCGATCCAAAGCGACTTGTATTTATGCCCCGCGCCTTTTGCCCGGACAAGGTCAGCACGAGAAACATCCCCCGGATCGACGCGCGCCTTTGTCACGCGACCAAAAGGTGCGCCGGGCGACGAAAAGGCTCGGCGGCTTTTGTCCGCGCGAAAAGAACGAAAGTCGTACAAAGCCGGAAAAAAATCTTACACGATCCCCCCGGATGATAACATCGTCGTAATTTATTTTTTTTTTTTCTTCTATCCGTCCTTCTTCTTCTGCTTCTTTTTTTTCTCTTTTTCTTATTCTATTCCTTTTTATAGTTGAGACACAAAAGTTGCCGGGGCCTTTTGTCGAGCATCAGCTGGTTGGTTTCCGTCTTGTTTATTTCCGCGCCACACATTTGCATTAATGAATTCGGTTTTGCGCGTCTCACATAATTCAGCGCGAACGAAAAGAGCCGTAAAAGTGACTCGTAAAGTACGACTCGTGTTGGCTCAATTTGTAACTTCATCAACCGCTGCTTTTTGCGACCTCCGATTGGCCGGAGCGGGGTTAATGAAGCGCGGATATTCCCACAGACATTTTTGTTTGATTCGTAACAAAGTTTTAATGAAGAGAAGTTTTATTGCATGTACGTCATATTCTGTGAGGTCGCAGGGCCGCTTGATGCATTTTTCATTTGTGTAAAGTTGTAAAAAAAAAGGGCGTCGGACGTCGATTTAATCGAATTCATGCTGAAGGGTCTAATTGGCTTCCAACGTAATTAGTTGAAAGCACGTTTAATGAAAATATTTTATTAGTATTTTATAAACAATGATAATTAAACAGAAAAAATTATACCCGAATTAAAAAAAAAGTCTTAAAGTGCGTTTAAATATAACTTGCTAATAAAAGTATTATTTTCATTGCAGTACTTTAACTTAGAGGTACAAGTTATATATATATATATATATGTATATATATATTTTTTTTACGAAAAATAAAAATATGTGCTCAGTCATCCTGCTAAAAATTCTAAAAGGAGACTTTTCAAAGAAGGATATTATTCTTTGTGTAATATATTTTTCATAACGCGGAATGAATCTTGCAAGGCGGTACCTTCAGGATAATTTAAAAATGTGTTTAATTATTGTTTAGTTGGGGAGTTAATCGTGAAGAAAATATAAAGGTAAGATAAATACTGTCATAATATCAACTCTCCTCTGAAAATTCCTTTCGTTCTTTTGATATGGATTAATTCATCTGGATGCAGCAAGGAATTTAATGGTACAAATACTTTCCGTTAGATTAATGTGAATTACTTTTTGATGTGAAACGAAACGTTTGAATCGATTAAAGTTTATCACTATATCTAAAATATTAATATTTTACATCATAACGATTCTCGATAACATCATTACATCAGATTTACATTCCATGCAATACCAACATTCCGTCAAAATAATTTTCATACTATAATTTAATAGTTGATGAATTGCGAATGAACAGTGAATTGCGAAAAACCATTTTAAGTACTTTTACATTTTCTTTATTCTTTACAATTTATTATGATTAGTTTAGCATTAAATAATAGATATTATCACTTCTTTATTTAACGATTAAATTTACACATTTAATTTGGCAGCCTAAGAAATGAGGACTCTTACTTTGTTTCTAAAGTGGATAAAAGTTGCTTTTTTATAAAGCTAATTCTAAATTGAGATAAAAATATGAATTTTAATATTCAAAATGATAAAGTAGGAAACAAAAAGAAAAAGTGATTTGTTAATTATGCTTAAAAGTGAATTAATGCCATCAAGCTGTTCTTAATTTTTTTCTCCTAATTGAAAACAAAATATATAAAGGATTCGAAATTATACAACTAGAGTTACTTTTAATGTCAGAATTAAAAGAAACCACATCTATAACTACAACTAGCGCGAATGAATACATTAAAACTTCAATTAACGCGAATGTCAGATTTCACATTAATACACAATTCTGTACAATATTTTTTACCAAAGTATTTATTAGACGCGAGTTGTAAAAGGCAGAGATGAATTTAAAACGGAGCGCGTAATTTTATTTACGGCCATGTCTTCATCTCGCATATCATCAAATGTTCGTTGGAAACGTTTTCTGATTGAGATATTTGTCGTTAATTTTAAAACTTTTTAACTTCTTGCATTCTCATAGTTGGATATTCGCGTGTATTAAAATAGTTATAAAATATGGCCGCGCATTAAAATACGCAATGAATTTTTCACGACTTTGCATAGAATTCACATATGTGAAATAAATGACCAACATTTTTTACGACATTAACACACCTAGGCATTGTCAGTGGCATATGGTAGTATCATTGTTCTTTTCATATATGTATCTATAAAACACATGTACACTTGTGCGCGTGCAGTCCCGTGATATAAATATCTTTACTTGCATGAAAATTGAATACTAGAGCATTTAAAAATTCTTTTTAACATTTCGACGATTAATGTTGAGCATTGTTTACGCGGTATTAAAACCAGAAAACTATTTATGACGAAATTAGCCAGGTTTTTGTTAATCCGCGACTACTGTTAACATTTATATCCTTAGAAGGATTCGCGTGAAATCTGTTTCATTCTTATCGTTTCGTTTTAAGCAATTTATTTATTTCATTCAATTAATTAAATTATTAATTTACGTGCAAATTTATGAATTTAAATATTAAAATAATATTTTATGAGAATAATTCAAAAGTTTTTTATTAGCCTCACAGTCGACTGAAACATTTTATGAAGCTCCTTTCAAACGGCTGACCAGATAAGATTGATTGATGGTTCATATGAAGTAAAATATCATTTGATCTAATGTTCCAAGATCAAAATACATACGAAAAACAGATATTAATGAAAATTCGAGTATTATTAAAATAGTGTCTATCATATTTATGAACAAGTACTTCAAATTAAAAAAGATATCGTTTTTACAGTTTAGTGGAACTGTGATAAGCCAACAATAAGATCAGAAAAAATAGTAATGTTAGCTATATATCTGGTTAAAAAAAGAACACTAACCGAAACAATATTGCGACGATGACAGCTGAACTAGGCTTATATATTTACAAATAGACATATTCTTATAATAAACAGAAATCTGGTTAGTATTATCTGAGATAAGATTTATCATAAAATTAATTTCCTTTTAATATAAAAACTTAAATTTATTGTATACTAATTGAATATTCTTATTTTGAATTGATTTTCTATTAATTTTAGTAGGAAAATTTTCTTTGTACAGTTTTCTTAAAGTAAGTATATTTTTTTTTCTGAGTGTACCTATCGCGAAAATCACATTTGAAGATATAAAGTATTTATAAAAAAAACTTCAAGTATATTTATATCATTTTGTATAAAATATAAAAGTGTGCAAGTGCCAAAAATAAAAATAGAGGCAGTGATGTCCTTCTGTATTAGATAACACATAAGGAATATTTTCAGTGTCACATGCCCTTTGAAACCGATTATTCAATTGTACATCAACATAATCTTCTTTTGAACTCAGTCAAAAGTTTCGTTTGATCCAACTTATGTAAAACTTTTATCACGTTTGAAAAATGTAAATATTTTGATATTAGCGCAAGTAACGCGATTTATCAATGTGAACGAAATTGATATAACCGAATCTGATACCACATTTCTCAAAGTATTAATATTCTATTAATAAAAACGTCTACTAATTCTTTTTATTCTCAAATAATCATAAGTACACTGAGAAGAATTTCTATGAAAAATTACCACAGTTTACAGCAAATGAACCGTATCAAACTGATTTATATTTTCTTATAACTGTAGAAAATAGACTACTTAGTTTATCTCTGATAGTGAAATAATCTTAGGATGCTTTGTCTTAAAGTATGACATAACTTGTATAAATCGGCTCGTTAAAATTCGTTTGCTACGAGCTAAAATAATTTCGCCAACAAAATTGTTCTCAGTGCAGTTGTCGAGAGTGTTTATAAAAATGTATAACAAGTAGTCAAAATACTGTAATCTATATAATGAAAATATTTAATTTCAGCAAGAATCAACGCGAAACGGTAATTATTGAAACCAAAGACTTTTTCCCTCGTGCATTATAACAGAATTACTTCTCACCCCGTAAAAAAAAAGGACGGCAAATTTATCATGCAAATGGAAACTTACACTCACTCACTTAAATTCAATTTAATCTGAATAATCATCGCTCGTTTCCACCGCTTAATAATAGCAACGACTTTTACAGTACACTTAATAAAGCCAGGGATAATTATTTATCTTCCCTTGTACACGTCTGGAACGGCGACTTGCGGATTCTCGTTGGACCGCGATGCCAAACATAATTTAAACATCCGACCAGCCGATTTCAAAATCTTCCTCAAAACATGTTTACCTTTTCGGCAAGCCAAACTTATACCCCCAAGACCCACCTTACTCAGCACCCCGCAAACTCCAATACCCCATCTTTTATCCTCAAAACTCCGACTCCCACCCCCCTCCACCTCCCCCATCACCCCGTCAGCCTTCGCATACACACACGCACGCACACAGCCAACGAGTTAAATGCACACATAAGCTGCATTGTAAATTCGCAGGCAGCCTCGTCGGAGCCGAGCGAGGGACGATCGATTGGAAAAATAGCTTACCTTTGTTCCGAAACTCCGGCGTGGCATCGTTTCCGGCGACGAGGCGCGTCAGCGACGTCAGCAAAGCCGACACAAACACGAGCCAGTACGTGCGCCGCATCTCGAGCGCTGGGGTCAGGTGTCTTTATCGGCGCGCAACACAATGTAGCCAGACACCTCGTCCTCCCGGGCTACTCGCGGGATCAGAAACGTCCCTCTTTTCCGCCGAAGGACGCGCCAAAAATCCCATCCAAATCGACGTCACGTGTCGCGATAGCTGGGACCAATCGGCATTCCGCGAATCCACCGCGTCATCGTCTTCTCTGTGGAAGAAAAATTCCCGACGTCTTCGTTGAAGATTTATCGAAAGCTGAAAACATTTCTGCCCATTTATACGCGAACGATGCGCGTAACCTTTTCGATTTTACGGCCAAAGGTCGATCCAGACGGATCGCTGCAAAGCGCGGGGGGACACAGGCATTTCGGTCGTATCACGCGTGGCCTCTTATTTTGTCGCGACGCTCATTTCGTCCGTCGTACCCTCTTTTTTGTGGTGTAAGCTGGGAAATGATTTGGGATTCCCATCTGCTGTGCGCCGATTGTAACAGTTTCGGGGGAAGAGCAACTGAGTAGGCTCGGCGTGCCCCTCTGGGTCGGATAAAAAAAAAAGCCAGAGAACATTGAACGGAATCTGAAATGTATGGGGGATTTTGATAAAATTGCGCGACCAGGTGGAACCTAATTATCTCGCGCTACTCGATTAGGAAATTCGGGCACAATCGATGCGACTATTCGAGTTGGTTGGGCTCAAGCAATTTCGGTATTTGGTCGGATTAATTGATGGCGTTAACAATTTATTCCACAATTAGCGGTGATAATAAAAGTAATTAGAATGAAATATTACGTAAATGTAATTCAAGAATCTACGTTAAATGTTTAGTAAGGAAAGATTATTGGAGTTTTGCAAAATGGAATAACAGCATATTTTATCTTGTACGTTTTTTTAATTAATATATGTATATCCTAATTTAATCCTGATTCAAAATGATTTTTATCTAAACTAAAGGTTTTATATAAGACTGAGTACTGGAAAGGGAAATTTTATCTAAATGTAAATCGGGTCTAATTAACACCCGATCAGTTTCAGATCTGTCATGAATATAAACACATTCCAGACTCTGTAACCTTAGTGGGCCCTCATCACTTCTCAAATTTTCCCGATCTTTACTTAACTCTATTACTTTAACAATTATTTCATAAATAATCAAATAAAAAATTATTTACATCACCGTCATTAAGAACGATAATACTTTCCGGATATAATTTTTGGAATTAAGAATTATTTTTAATACAGGGGCACATAATAAATTAATTAGGACAGTTATTGGTGTAGTTTAATTTTATGTTTAGCCTCTCATATACGAACTCGGTGATTTTATCAGTCGCAAATTAAATCCCCGCATAAATGTCTAAATTCAATTATTCTAGCACAAACGTAATTTGAAACGTCTTTTTCGAGTGCAGTTAGTTTCAAGCTGCGACGTTACTAGTGTTGAAATAATTAAATCGAATTTAATTATTTTAATGACTTAATGGTATAAAGGAAATACGCAAAGAGACTTATTGTGCAACATTCGCGAAATCACCGACGGAATTTCTCGAATAACCGCACGACCCCCGTCAGCGTCGATGTTTCGACGAAATTTCTCGAGCGTGTATTTATTTATCATTATAGTAATAGTTTCGCTGAATGGACCAGCGGAGGTTTTTTTTGCAACCGTTTTGTCTGCAAAATAAATCGATCGCACGCCGCGTACAACGCGACTTCGTCATCACGGCTCCGCGCCATGGGAGTCCATTTTTTTCCCCTTTTCTTTTTCTTTTTTTTTTTCTTTTTTCACGCACACTTTATAATTCTGGAACGTACGCGAGAAACTTTTTTTTTCCTACCACCGCCCGCTAACCGTCCATTTAAAATGAATATTGTTTCATTAATTCATTTACCGTCACGTGTACCGCCCATATCATAATTTAAATTATTGTTAAGAAATGATTAATCTACCAAAGCTAAACCGTTAATTGCGCGCAAAAGTATTTACCATTAATTACCGAAGGAATTAATGCAAATTTTACTTAATTATTCATTTCAGTATAATTATTAATTCTTGTCTATTCATGGACAGCAAGTTATATTTCACGATTTATTCGAGTGGATCAAATTAAAGTTAAATGTTTGAATAATTTAGAAATTCACTCGTTGAAATGTGTGTTTTTGCACGGAAAGAAAAGATGTAATAAAAATTACACGCAGAAAAATGTTGGAACGAATATTACTGTACCTTATAACAATATTGACGTAAGATCATTTCGTAAATAATTATTAATTGGCAAGTATGAAAGTGCTGGTAAACGTCCTACAATGTTTACTATACTGGGCACTAATAAATTGTATAAATCTTGTACTCTTTTGACTGTAAATTTATTAAAATACCACACCATGTCTTACATCCAGGTTGTTATGCAATATAGTAATTTTTGCTCCAACTTTTTTCTGCGTATACCAATACGTTGGCAAAGTGGACATGCACTTGAAAAAGTTAACAAAAATTAACTGCGCTCTGCTAACTTAATATAATAATGTTTTAATTTCTTCAAGTACATGTCCATCCACACATGTTAATCCTTTTTATCAGATTTTTTTTCTCTGCGTTGCATTTCAGTAGTTTTATGTGCTTTTAGAAAAGTTGTTAGAACTTGGTTTTGCTTAAAGTGAACACTGATCAAATTTGTTTTATATATGTATATATATGTATACATATGTATATATATTAAATTTATTTTGTCAACATATCAATTTTTAGTTTCAAATCATTATAATTTCATTTTCAATAAATTAAACATTTAATTTAATTATTATGTTACAAATGAACATTAAACCATTATCAGGTAGTTGAAATTTCTTCTATTTTATTGACTGCAATTAACGTTCTGAACTGAAAATCCTCATTAAAATACATATATTCAGTGAAAATTGATGCAATAGAAGTTTCAAAGTTTAATTACTCATTAAAAATTGAAACTATTTTTATATTTACATACAATTATATACTTTCATGGAGTTTTTATTGAAAAAGGAATTGAATTGTGAAGCGTTTAACTTTTTGGCATGATTTAACCATGCAAGTTATCACAAGAATTGCAACTGAGTAAGCAATATTTTTAACTAATCGACATGTTTATTCCCTATTTAGATAAATAATGTAAATAGCTGGTGCTTTTAGGCATTAGAAAACATTGAAGGGTACTTAAAAGCCACTTGTGCGTTCATGCGTACGAAACATTCTGTATGAATCACGGGTGCAAACGCCCTTGATGCGTAGTATACTATTTTTGTTCGAAATTAACCTATTTTCTAAACTGTTTCCAACATTACTGTAAGTAGATCGTTGGTTTTCAATTACTTTTTCAAAATACGTCAAATCCTAATCTAGTTTTATATTATATAATTATATCAAAATATATACTTCATAGTATTTAAGTCTATACTTTATTCCAATCGAAGATTAGATTCCTTTTCTTGTAATAACTCTCATAAAAGTATGGTAAAAAGTATGTTCTTTTCTAATATTGAGACTTAATCTTTGAATGCAAAATATAGTTTTACGAAATAAAATTGTACGAACAAAAAATAAAGTGAACTGAATTGCTTACTACATTTTATTAATTATAGAATTACTAAATATAAAATGAAATTTAAAAATAAAATTCCATTAAAGATTTAAATCGTCAAACATTCGACGTAGGAGCCGTCATTATTACTTTCTACACTTAGATCATCTTCTGAATCCATTTGACAAATAAATTATACTTTTTTTTTGCTCTCGTGTTACTTATGCAATAAAAATTTTTTGATATAAATAACATTTATATAATAGTACATTTTTCGAATAGAAAATAAAACAAATATGACCAGCCATTCATGAAAATTCTGAAAAAAAAAGCACGTACATCATATACGGTTACATATAAGAAATTCCTAAAAGCACATACAACAAATAAGGTCATATATATGAAGCTACGGTTTTTTGATCCACCAATCCATTGTATTATAAACCAAAAACTTTTATGATCAAAATATAAAAATCAGAAAAATACTTATGATCACATATATGCCATATTCATACATACATGTGTTTCATTTTTATTAAATTAATAAAAATAAAAATGATATTTTTTTTTAAATATAACATTCCAAATGACTGTATGGCATAAATTAAATTGTATCGAGATAACGTACATACGGTAAACAAACGTGTTCAATTTATGTTCTCCCCATAATTACTTGAAATCGAAAAAAGGGAGATAATTAAAGTTAATAAATCATTAAAAGATGCAGCGGACTGCACGACTAATTTAAAGTAGCAAAAAAAAAAGGGGGATTAAAGAAATAACGACGAAGCCCAAACAAGCGTGCTCGCATCCCGACAAATTAACCACCCAAGTGACAAAACTTTTTTTCAAGTCCGAATGCCTTGTCTCCCCGAAAGTTGCCAGCGTCCGGAAGTCGCTTTAAAAACTACTTACCCAAACTGTCCCTTCTGACCTCGGTTCGTCAAGCCTGTCCATTAATAACGAGCGTGAAAGCAGGCACGCCGTGGTACCGAAAATGCCTCCCTTTTTGCCCGAATCGCGTGCGAATGGCGCTCAAGTCGCGATCGCATGTGCTCATCGCCGCGGTGCGCACTATTCGCCGGGAAAGGCCGACGAAGGTCTTTCGATTGCCAAGCGAGGCGGGATTTTTTTATCCAACAGCAGCCTCCTTGGACCATCGCTCCGTCCCGCACGATTCGTCCGCTTTTTTCGCCCGCCAGCTCTTTCGACGCGCGGACTATATTTTTCCCTGCTGGCGGCCTGGCAACCCGCCGCGTACCCAAGAAAGACGATATTTCTTCCTTTCGATGGTTTCCTTCCTCCGCGACTCCTTCTACACTTCGCGTCCCCCTCGCCCGTCCCGCGTTCCTTTCAAATTTGTCCTCACTTCCGGAGATTCTCGATATGCGCTTTCCTTTCAATCAGCACTATTTGTTCCTCGCCGATTATTCCCTTATTTCGTCAGCAACTTTTTGCCACGCTTACTGGAATGAGTCATGTATTTGCGATCCTCCTTGCGAATGTCCTGTCAACAAACAATTTCGCCGGTTTAGTCATCTGATCAACTCGATGCATTTGCTCGAATTGAAAAAGTTTCCCCAGGAATTCACCAATCAAAATACATTTGTCGTTAACGTCGCGCAAGGAAAAGTACGTTAAAAATTATCAAACTAAAAATATATGAATTTTACAGAACATTACTAACGCGTTAATAATTTTGATTGAATCTTTTCTTTCTCTATTTGTTCACGACCATTGATTACTTCGCACTGACAATTTGATATATTGCTATGTAACAGCCGTATGTGAATTCGCAAAACGCTGTTATTTACTGCAAATTACATTCAGATGTGAATGTTCAGAAATGTCCGTGATTTTTGTTGACACGAGTCTCTAAATTTTGCAGAACAATATTCCCGTATATTCGCAGAATTTGTTTAATTTCATATTAACAAATGCGATTTGAATAATATAGTATGCGTTTAAAGTTGCGACAGGTTATCGCCCATAGCGTGTGAATTGTACACACGAAACTGTGTCTTTCCAACAAAAAAGCATTAAAATTTCAGTGGTAATTGCTGGTATTTATTTTACAGCGATTATTACTAGAATTTTACTGCGCCCTATCGCGGTGCAATTCCCAATGAGTTATGGGCCATATGAAAACAAAATGAATTTCCACTTCAATGTAGATGAAATTAGATACTAGAAAATGTGGATTTGAGCGGACGATAACCACGTGCTTCTGACATCAAGAATCAGTAATTTATGGGACAATAATCACGGCTACTGATGTGCTGGCGAAAATTTATCGCGTTGGCTTCTTGTTAACGTTCCATTTATTTTTCATTTTTTATTCTGCTTTTTATTAAAAGACTCGTACAATATAAACTTTAGATATGGACTTCAAACAAACGTTGAGCCAGCTGATTGCAATAAAAAAGGTACAAAAGATTTTCGTTTACATTTCAGCGCCCGGCTTTGAAATAACCCGCGTTTCAGTTTCAGAAGTTTAAAAGGCTTGATGGTAGTAAAAAATGTTGGGTTTGCAGAAAGTAAAAAAAAAATTTTCAGTTTCAGCAAACTATTCGCGACCATTATTCAGTATAATTCAGTTTCAATTCATTTATAATTCAGTTTGCTGAATATAACAATTTTCATTAAATAACAATTTTTTGTCCCCGCAGCAAGAAAAACTTCAATTACGGAGTTTACTCATTTTCACGTGCACAATAAAATTATTAATTTTGTTATCTAAAGAATTATAATGCATAAATTAATAACAAGAGAGTTCTTTTGCTTTTAAATTGGACTAATAATTACCCACAACATTGGAAGCTTATTTATCGTGTATAAATATAAACTAAATTAATTGCGAAACTTTATAAATTCAATCAGGTCGTATATTTGCCGAAAAAATGTGCGCGTTTTCGTGCTTTAAAATTCAATTTTAATCAACTATTCACTTGATGAAATTTATAGTACGATTACTTTATTGTGTCGAATAATTCAGACAGTGAAAAATATTTTATTCAATATCTACCTCGACTATTTTTATAAACCTTAGTCTACGTATACTATAAGTACACTTTCCCAAGAAATAATACAGTTCTCCAAACAATTTAAAAGATTTCGAATAAAATAAGCCATATTTCTTTGTTCTCTTAAAATTATACAGTCCTAAATGGTGGTATTTTCTCTTATGAGTAGATATTGTTAAATTTCAATAGTATTACAATTTATCGTAATGACTTATATTCAAAGTCAGTCTCATTACGTCTTTCACAATATATAACTTTATGCTTCACAATATTTTGATATCCAAATGCAAACGAAAATAATCTACAACTTATATTATATAAATTTTCAAATATCTTTTAAATAAATAATTCAACACTTAGTCCAAATTATAATTATATTGCATTAAACTATATAATTATTTGTATACATTAGCGAGTAAGAATTTTCATTAAAGTATTTGAAATGTTTGATAACAAGTTCATTCTTTTCATATGTCACGATACGTTTGTAAACTAAATAGATTTTTTTTTAAAAAAACAATTTGAAATTAAACCGAACATTTGATGTACAAAAATTTACTTCTTCGCGGTTTTATTTTCTGTGCGCTTTAAAAAAAATTGATAAAAGTTCTACAAACAAAATACATCATTATGACGGGGAGCGTTAAGTTTTCTCTCTGTTTTACCTGTGGCAAAATGATCATACGCCTGACATTTATGTGCCACATACGTGCCATATATGTGTCAAACTATGTGACTGCGTTTACGGCTGACATATACACTGCTATTTGCGTTTATAAAGAGTGGCACAAAAAACATATGAGGGCAAGAAACCTCAAGATCCCCTGTCAAAAAGTAAGCAAGAATAGCCAAAATATATTATACCCCGTTTTATGTTCAATGAAAATTAAACTGCTTATAGCATTAAATTCCACATTTAAATACTTGTTTATATAGATTAATTAAAGTTCCTCTTTTGTATGTACAAGAAAAAAATTGTACAGGAATTTATTTTTGAACAAGAACGTAATTCACTTTTCGCAACTTTCTCCTTCCACTTAATGAAGTAATTATATAAATGAAGAAATTTTATTATTTAAAATTTTTTCTATTAAAGAAAAACGCACACCTCTAATGATATTTTCATTTAAATTATTTATAATCATGTCAGTGGCCGAGTTGCCGCAGGAATTACACGTATAAATATAAATTTGCATAAGTGAAGTTATAAAAACGACATTTCTCGTACAACTATTTACGCGCTTTTAACTTTCAGGTCAGATCTGATGTACTACGAACAGGCGTCATAAGTTTTTGCGGTGGATTCTAAAAATACGCGTAGAAAAATTTTACAAATCATTCAAAGTCAGCAGAAATTGTTTTGCGCGTTCACTTTGTCGTTCCTTTTTTCCCCGATATTACTCTATTGTCTAATACATCATTATAAATTATATGCATTTAATAAAATTGCTTATTTAGAAGTTAAGTTTTAACAGTCGCATCCTCTAATTCAAGCCAATCGTAAATTTTAAATATCGTAAACACTTCAAAGGTCAATCGTAAATATACAATGATGTTTAAATTTTCTTCTATCGGCGGTTTAATCTTTGACATTCTTTTTCGGCGATAAATTCTATGTTCAAAAACTAATAAACATGCAAAACAGTAGATCCTTGCCTATTGATTTATTTGCGAGTTTCAATTGTATTTGATTCAGTAAAACAGTTTTCTCTTAATTGACAAGTCAAAACTTGTTATAGAATGGTAAAGGTGTTTTATATTACATAAATGGGATATAAATGTATACTCTTATAGATAGGATATAGATGTGTACCTATAGATAGAATATAGGTGTATACCTATAGATAGGATATAAGTCCTAAAGATGGGTTTCAGATGTATTATAGGTATACATTAGATGGTATATAGAAGTTAATCTATACATGGGATATAGGTGTATACCTATATATAGGATGTAGATATATACCTATAGATAGGATATAGGTGTATACCTATAAATGGGTTATAGATGTGTATCTGTAGATAGGTTACATATGAATTGTAGGTGTATACATATAGATAGGGTATAGATATATACCTATATATGGGATGTAGGTATATACCTATAGATGGGTTACAGATGTATTATAGGTGTAGACATATAGATGTATACCTGTAAATGACGTTGATGATTACCTATATATGGGTTATAGATGTGTACTGGTAGATATGTTATAAATAGGTGTATACATATACACGAGATATAGATATATACCTATAGATTAGGTACAGATGTAAACCTACAGATCGGATAAAAGTATCCAACGAAGTCGTCGTCGGATGAAACCTTTACAAATGTCATTCACTCGTCTGGTTCAAGCGTAAAATCGTTTCACTCTTATTGCGAACTCAAAAGAAAAAGGCCTGTCCCATAATTCACCCCAACCCTTGATGGAATGTTACATAAATTTAGAGCAGCCCAAACCGAGCTTGCATTAAACATTTTTTTTCGCCGCACGTTCACTGTAAAAAATTTCCGGAACAGTTAACAGCCCTTCGATCAATAAGTCGTGATTAATAACCAATAATGTAAATAGCTAAAATGTAATTAATCATTAAAAACAAGCGATGATCTACGATAAATCTATAACCTACAAAATTGGTTTGTTAACATTTATTTACAATGTATTAACAAAGATCATATTTTCTTTTTCATAAAATTACTTGCATATAATGACTGAACAAGTAGAAAACCATACTGTAAAACACTTCTTGAAAAAAAAAAAAAAAACAAAAAGCATTGACCCTGTACATACAATTAATTTTCTAACACCCATTGATTGAAAATGTAATACTTCTGTTCCTATTTCATTAAAATTTCATTATCATATGTTCACCCCTTCCCTTTTCAATATAATGAAGAACTCTAAGCCTGCAGCGAGGCAAAAAAAAATTGCGTTAAATAACTTTGAATGATTCGAGTAATTACGTGGGTCGCTGTAAAATGCAACTTTTCACACGTGACCATAATCAACCAACCGTTGTGTATCGGGCGAGCTCAGATTGGTGCGCGTTTGACTGCGCGAACGACCACTCGACCGTGACAGGGATGCACTCCACGTGTTCAATATGCACCGACTGTGTTCACTTTCGCACGAAATTGTCACCAAAAAAAAAAAAAAAGAAACACCACTGTACAACTAAATTCGACGTCATAAAATCGGCCAAAAATATACTCCCGTCCCGCAGGCTGCAAAAAAAAACAGTTTGTATTTACGACCAGCTACAACTAGCAGTGATTCTAGTGACATTTACACGGAACGTGTAAATGTATTTTTACGGCAAAAAATGGTGTGAACAAGGCGATGCGTGAAAAAGGAGATGTCGGAGTGGTGTTTATGGATTCCTAGAGCTTTTTTCCGCTGATTTACGTGGCCGCGTCTTTGTTATTTAGTGTTATTTAGACCATGTGTGGTTCCGCTTAAGTGGCGGCAAATGGGTCAGAGTGTAAAAAGTCGAGTGCACTTTTTTCGGACCGTTCTCAAAATTTCAAATGAAACGATCAGAAGTATCAATTTTTTTTTTTTTTTTCGTTTTTCGATTTTTCCGTCAAACATGTGATCAGCTTTTTACGTATTTTATTTATCGTGTGTTATTTTTATACTGACGATATAACCCAGTTATGAAATTTAAAGCATTGCATCAAAAAGGAGTCTACTTCACATTTTTATAAAGATTGAATTATTGATATTGGATTATGCATTGGAATCTGTTTTATTGATTTTATACTTCAAAATGTATAGAAATGCAATTTAGTTGAAAAGTAGTTTTTTTTAACAGAAATTATATTGTATTTATGAAATGTGCATTAAAAAAGTAAAAAATAATTTACAGATGGAAACGTAATATGCGTTATATTATTATTAACATTATGAGGTAACTTTGTCATTAAATAACTCAAATGATAGGGAAATAAATTTTAATAAGCAGTAGTGATGAAATATACTTCGTTAATAATCTAAAAGGAAACTCATTAGACTTTGTCAAACATATATTAGCTTTTTTGAACACATTTTACTCATAAATATGTTTCAAATAACAATGTGTCAAATCAATCTTTCATGTTAACAGCATAATTATCATTTTTGAAACTCGGGTGTCTTTGAACTCGAAAGAAGAAAATTGATATTTATGTTTTTAAACAGAAAACAGAATTAATAAGTTAATATAAAATGAATATAAAATGGGATGCTTAAAATTTTATATTTAAAAATGTTCGAATGAATATGTTCAATTAAAATCGTTAATTATCTTTCGTACAATATAACATACTTTTACAATAAATAATAATTAGTTTGTTTTACCCTTTATTCACTATAGCTTTATGAATTTAATTTTTTTTTTCGGGTGCACAGTTCTATTTAATGTATCAAAATCGAAAAACGGTCATGTTTTTGTTCTCCACGATTTAGCTTGAAATGAGCGGTCCTCTAAAATTGAATTCTTTGCCATATGGCGATGACAATGCAAAATATTACACACAACACAACCGGTAGTTACAACGCTAGAAAAGTTCACAAGTTTTCATATACTGTTTTATCACCACTCGAGTTTTATTTAGCTAAATTAATTTTTAAGCAGACATATAACGCTAATACAACATCGCAAACGTTTCATCAACACTTAATCGTTTATAAAATAATTAATAATGCGATTTAAATTTTATCGCGGACATTTGCATACATTAGCATAGCGCGAAGAGTATTAAAAGAATTAAGACGTATTGTAGAAAGTGCGATCGACTTTTTTTTCCGCTCAAATTATCCACTTGTCGTTCGAAACTAATGCATATGTATTTCGATATCAAAAAATGACAGCTTTAATGACCTATTGTTGAATAACTACAACAACCTCCGTGTTCCGCAAATTTCAATTATAACGAGCGCCTTTCTTCCGCGAGCAACAAAAAAAAAAAAAACAAGTTTATGAGATTTTTATAGTCTGGCGTTTGACGATAAATTTAAAGCCGAACCTCTTTTATTTTTAAACTACCATACACCTTCCCCCCATTTTATAAACTTCCCGCATAATTTAATCAACGCGCGTTACCGAAAACTTCCGCAATATTACACTTTTTCACCTCGTCAACGCGTTACATCGGAACTTCCAACGAAACAATGCCACAATTATGATTGCCATTATTGCAAACGCACGAAAACAATTTGCAATTCTTTACCGTGTTTATTAATTTCATTATTCGACAAAATAAAACCGCACTGGCGTAACGCGGACGTGGAACCTTCCTCCATTCGACCTGTCATATAATCAGCACACCGCGGCCTTTCAATTGCACGCAATATTTATTAAAATAATTGATCAAAGGGTATTCCCTGCGCCGCGGCTTTATCCTGCCGTTCAATAAACGCATTATTCCCACCGATGACATTACCGCGAAGATAATAAATGTAACGCAAAAACGGCGCCAATAACTCTTTCATAATTCTCAATGAATCCCGATTCAAACGAAACCGACACTTTAACGCGGGCAAAATAAAACCATTATTCAAACGCCGAACATTGTCGGTTTCGTATTTTTCCGCCGAGCAACCAATCCGGCGTATCGATATAATGCCACGGATCCAATTGCAAAACGCAACCCACTTGTGCACATCATCATTTTCCGCCGCAAACTTTTGCTCCTTTTTTTTTTCCTTTTTTTGCGCCCGCGCACTCGCAATCACGGCGGCAACGTGACGCGACGAGTTTTGCGAAAGGGGAAAAAAAAAAGAAAAAAAGAAATAGCACCGGACAACAACGCGCGGTTACTCCTTTTTCACGCACAGGTGGCACGTGTCCAGAAAAGTGGGCCGAGGGGAAAAAACAAAAAAAAAAAGCAATGCGGAAAGCGAGCGGCGAAATCGCGGCACGAGCGGTAACTCGCGCGACTCGCTCGATCGCGCGCTTTCCTTTGACGGCGCTCCGCGTGGCATCAACCCTTATCGATTGCGAGGGAGAGCGCACACCGAGGGAAAATACAGACCCGCTTGGCGAGACTCCGGGGAGGAGGAGAGGGGGGGGGAGGTCCACTTGACACCTCGCGACACTCCGCGCGCCCGTCAACCGCGGCTTATCCGTCGCGCGTCGCGATTAAAACGCGTCAGTCGGTCCGAAAAGCCGGTACCGAACTAAAACCGAAAGCGAAGACACGCGTGCGGTCCCCACTCGAGGCACGAGCTACACGCGACTTACGGGCGCTCTCTTCAAAGACCCTCCGTAGGCGCGGGACACCCACACGAGGGGAGCCAGCTTGAAAATAGTTGCACCGGCCTCCTCCTCCTCCTCCGCCCCGGCCGACCCCCGCCCGTTCGCCCGCGCGCCCCTAACCCCGGCCAAGCTGCGGCCTTTATTCATCGGCCGCGCTTTCGTCATCCGATACAATGGCGCGAGCCGAGATTTTTGGGGGATGAATAGCGGCCGAGGGGCCGCTTTATGGAACCGTCTTCGGCTGGAGAGACCACTTTCTTTTTGTTACGCCCGAGCTATTTTCTCGACGCTTCTAGAAATGTCGCCGCGAAATTCGAGCATTTTTCTTCTATTTCTTTTTTTTATTTCACTCCTTTTTTCTTTTCCTTTTTTTTTTTAAGTCACGTTCCTCGGATTTTGTTATGATGATATTAAAATTACAATGACACTCTCCTTCCAGCACAGAATGCGGCTTGTTGGAAGTTGAAGTGCAATGTTCGTGACACCTTTTCGTCTGTAAGGCTTTTCTAAATTAATAACAATTTTTGTGCGTGGACATTACAGTGTGAAAAGTTAATTAGAAAAATTTGAGACTGCTTTAGTGGTGGATGTTAAGGTATTTATGAGAAATGTTGTTGGTATTAATATCTGAACCAGATAAAGTATCACTGTTTGGAAATGCTATCGTAAAAGACGTAACTTGACCGGAGAAATATTGAAATGTGTCAAGTTTGTTATGTTAAATTTTGCACGTAAAAAGCAATTGAATGTAAATGTTGAAAACAAATTAAATTAAATGCAAACCGTTCTCGTCTTTCGTTTTATGCTTATGTATATTTAATATTATTTTTTACGTGATCCAGCGCGTTACTTTGCCCGTTGCAAGTCAAAGTTTTTATTGCACCGTATGGAAACATTATTTGTTTATCTTATATACTCGTTGACTTTTCATTATACGCGTAACAAGCAAAACAACTTTACAATGCTCCGTAATAATTATTATGCCTACATTTCTGCGTATTTTCTGTTATAATATTATTTTGCAAATCCAGCAAATCAAAAATAAATTTCAGAAGGAATCAAAGCGAAAACCCGTTACATTTTTCAAAAATGCAAACATTTTCGCAGCAATATATAAAGCACAAAAAACACGGGATTCGGTGAAACATTCGCGTCGTTATTTGTTGAAAAAGCAATCCTTCAGATTTGTTTACCGCTAATTGCTCATTCAACGAAAATTCTTTACTGGAAAAATGTTGCGAGCAAAAATACTCGAAAGGAATTTTAACGTATCCCCGATGCAAACGCGCGGGGAAGAATTTATATTTTTCTCGGTGACTCACCCTTCTCCACCCTTCGAACGATCAAAAGATTGTAACGAAAAGAAGTAAACGAAATTGCACGATATTTCTGACAGTCCGAGCGGGGGCGCGGGCACGTCGAGGAGTTTCGAGTGATCCATTAAGGGTTAAGTGACTGTAACATTGGCAAAGTTTTGCGCGTGAATATAAAAATGGCTTGTTTGGTTTGTTGCTGAAGTGGCGTTGCTAAATTGTTCGGCATAATCCCCGTCCCGCGGGGGGCCGTTAATTGTACGGGGCGGTTGATACATTTCGAGGGGACTGTCGAGTCGGGATTACGGGGATTGAAGTTGCTCGATGACTTAGGGGGGTAATGGATTTGTTTAGTTATGCCGGCCTCGCAAAAAGTCGAACTCTCCTGCGGAATTTCTGCGCCGGCGAATGGGGGGACAAGTGGAACTAAAATCGACTGCGTCGGGCTCGATTCGCGAGTGTGCCTTTCGCAATTAAATGTCAAAACATCGCGCATCGCGCTTCTTTTCTTTTTTGCTTTTTTGTTCCTGTCTTTCTCTCGTCTTTTTCGGATACGTGCTCCCTCCTCTTTTATTAATCGCAAACCGTATTTTTAAGCGGAGTAAGTGGAGTTTATAAAACGAGTGGATCGTTGAATTTATGTTTCGCATGAATGTTAATTGACGACGAATGTTTATTTCATAAGGTTACTATTCGCAACTTCTATTGTTTCTTTAATTGCGTTAAAGGGGAACATAGTTTTAGCGCAGATGACGAATTTAGAGGCATAATTGCTGAATGCAAAATATTACATAGAGAAAAATGGGGTATTACAGTATCGTACAATTTTGAATTCTAATGTTCTGCCCTCTTGAAACGTACAAATTTTTACGTTGCAAAGCATTACACTCTGAAATGTAAACATTCGCGAATCATAGTTGAATGTGAAGCTTTTTAAAGGTTAGTTCAAGTTGGACACCGCACTCGAAATTATGAGTTTGGCATTCTCTTTATATAAACTCACACAAATCTTTCAGAATGTTACAATTCCGCGGAAATTTTCTCAATACAGTAAAAATTGCAATTTATTCTTTTAATATCGGTAGTAAAGTATCTATTCGGAAAAAGTGTTATCCCAATTTCAGGTAATCAGGTTAAAGTAGATTCGACACAATACGATTTGATTAAATCTGCTTACGTACAGACATTAAATCAATTGTAATTAGGTTTAATTTAGATTTGACCAGATCAACATTTTTCTCACGTAAATACCATAGAAAATGTATTAAATTTTATTTAAATTATCCTACGGTGCAAATAAAAAATATCCTGTTGATATTACTTTTAAATAATATTTAAATTCATTACTTTCCATATACAATATGAAAAATGTTCAATAAAATAAAATGCTTATCGAATAGAATTGTTTAATAAAATGAAATTCATGCCTTTTCCACGAAAAGTAGTCGGTTCTAAAAACGACAATCGTATTACCGACCAAGAACATTTTATCGGCTCAATAAACATGACGGCTTTTTCTTTATTTTTAAGTTAATTTTCATAAATCAAGAGAAATCTTGAAAATGTATATTTTGTTTTTTTTTTTTTTTTTTTTTTTGATTACTCCGACCGCAACTCTAATGATCAGCGCGAGAGAAATGGATGTTGTTGTTGCACAGTAAATTGATGTTGCACCGATGTATCCCGGAGTTATTTCGATTTTACGTTAGAGGTATTTCGGTAAGAGATTGATTTGGACTGGAACTTGAGTGTTGGAATAATGTACGTTTGGTGTAGGACACGAACGAAACAGAAGGTTGCGTTAATTTGAAATGATATATCAAACGTCTTGCGCCGAGCATTGTAACCCACTAAAAACATCACTTTCCAACAATACAAATCAATTATCGAACGCCGGCTTGATGAAATGTATCGGCAAATAAATGTCACTCCGCTTCAGCCGAACCGAAAAAAATGGATTTGATTTCACCATTATTTTATTGTTCCGTGTATTTATAAATGCATTTATCAAGCACAAGGGAAACATTTAACGAAATTAAAATGAAATATATATATATGTACAAACCGTTCGAATATAAATTATCGTACGATTATTTGAACTTGAAAAGGAAAAAGAGATGAAAGTTGAAAATCAGAAATCGATTGGACGTAAAGTTATTCGTTGAAGTGCAGAAATTTGTACTTATATCAGAATTACTGACGACAGTAAAAAATACTCGCAATTATCTAAGTTACTTATGGATGCAATGTAGTAATTATTCCTAGAGTAATAAAATACGTTATACACCCTGCAAATGTCTTGAATTAATTGCGCTGAAATAATTGATTTTCAAAACTATTGATCGTCGTCAATACATTAACAGTAATTTGCATAACAAGAGCGTGTAAACCTTATGTGTCCGGTTTGCATGAATTACGTAATTTGGAAATTACGTTAAATCCTTAGTTGACAACATAACGCGCGTATCCTGAGAACAAATTCAAAATTACACGATCCTTCCATTTCCCTAATTGCAAAACTCTTTTCAAGTACGCGGAAAAAGCCATTTGTGCGTAGTAAAGTTAACGGTAAATTTCGTTCGCCCCAAAGCAAATAATTCAATGAACTATTAGAAGTGAAAATGAAGAAAAAAATTATCTAAAGCGACAAGCACCCATTGAAATGAGTCAATAAGTGAACGAATAATAAATTATATTCATTCTTATTAATGCTTTATTGAGCATTTAATTGTACCGGGCATAAAACCAATAACGTTTAACGCGCGCTAAATTCGAACCTAAATTCCTCCCTGTAAAATAGCTTTAATCAGTTTAATCTATATTGCGTGTAATTATTAGAAACAATCACGCAAACGCAAAATCAACTGTATGTAAAATTTTATTATAAATTTAAATTACAAAGACAAAATATTTCAATGCGCAATCAATGACTTCATAGTTAAATGCACTCCATCAGAGTCTGATGAATTATCAATAATTTCATTAATCATGCACTGAGAGAAATTTATTAGTAGTTGCTTCTAAAATTTTATAATAACTCGGGTAAATATGTCATGTTATCGAAGAATAGAACTCGTTACCTCGCGATCACTGGTCACGCCTTTTACCACCACTCTACACTGAGAGAAAAGTTGTGATAAAATTACTATACTGTATCTTAACATTCTTGATATACTTAACATGCAGTTTAAAAGAGATTATGCGAATTAAACAAGTTATTATAATTCAATATAATAAAAATAATTGTTTATCTTATAACTTCTTTTAAACTTACTATACACTGAGAAAAAAATTGGGATAAAAATTATTATACTAAATGTAAAAAGAGGGACAAATGACATCTTCTTGTCTTAGTTAATACACAGTTTAAAAGAGGTTATAAGAAAAATGAACATTTCTATTATAATGTACCATAACAACTTGTACAATACTGATAATCTCTTTTAAAATGTATTTTAAATATCACAAGAATTGTAATTTGTCCCCATCTTTACATTTAGTATAATAATTTTTATCCCAACTTTTTTCTCAGTGTAGTAAGTATGATAAGAAGACGTCATTTGTCCCCGTTTTCAGTTGCATTATAGTACTTTTCATCCCAACTTTTTTTCTCAGTATACGCCGCCGCTTATAAATCCACTAATCATTCTCGTTTAAAACTAATCGAACATGGATTACAAACAAAAAATAATCCGAAATAAAAAGGAATTTTTTTTTTGTTTTGTTATAAGTACAATGTTGTTGCATCAGATCAGTTTCATTACAGCAACTTTTTCCCCCCGAGTTGTTGCGTTACAAACAAAACTTGGTATTGAAATAAGACTTTGGTGAAATGAAAAGAAAGCTATTTCCAAATCCGTCGACTTTGAAACAAAGTTCAAATGGCCATTCTTTCGAAACAAAAAAGGAAAAGCGGAAAAGGGAGGAGGGTAAAAGTAAATAAGAAAGTTGGAAACGCGCGTGAATATATTTCAATAGCGCGCCGAGCCATGTGCGATAACCCACGATTTGAAATACACATCTATTCATTATGCATTTGGCGTAACAAACGCGCGTATCGATTCGTCCGTACTTAAAGCAAATGATACGTGGAGATCCACGCCACAAAAACCCTCGTCGATGGGAGGATATAGAGCAACCGTCCGGACGAAGGGGAGAAGCGCCTCGGCGTGTCGTTGGTTCGATTGCGCGATACGCGCGCGGAGGGAGAACCCCGAGTGCCTTGGCGAGGCACAAAGTATCGCGCTTGGCAGCGCGCGCCCTAAGCAGCGAGCGAGCGGCGAGCGGCGAGCGGCGAGCAAAAGCGGACAGCGAGGGGGCGCGCTTTTTAAGGGTCAACGACGCGCCCGGATTCACCGGCGTCGCTACAATGCCGGCAAACTCGCGCGATTCATCTTCGGAAATGACACGGATGTGAATCAGCGGGCATTGTTAATGCGCACGGCGCAACCGAAAGTGTATCTGTTTGTATATTGGAAGAGCCGGCCGTATTTGTTCGATACGTGCGACGAATCACCTGAAAACACGAACGCTCCCCCCACC